>JAOXYC010241900.1:0-10359 GCA_028565715.1 Phoronis pallida
TTTGACGTCCTGCCACGGTATTTTGCTATCCGGCCATAGAGTTATGAAGTCCTGCCACGTATTGATTCGACCCCTTGGTAATGCCATTGATCTTTATTCAATTCTTTGCTTATCATGATGATTTTGTCTCTCAAGGCATAAAGGATTCATATTAAAAAAACGTTTCAGACTCCTGTTGGCATTCTTTGGCACGTTTCAATGGAGAACGGCTGCTTGAAGATGTATGCACAAGGCTCTCAACAACTGTTCAATTGTAGAGTAAACATCTCGATGAGTTAATTAAAACCCTGACCACAATGGTTTAGACACAATGCTGTCTGCTGTTGATGGTAATTTGTCAGTCATCGATTTATTTGAGTGGTTAAAAAATGTCTCCCATTTTTTTCTTGAAAATTGCCATTTTATTGGATCATTATAGTCTTGAGTTCTTTGTGAACATGAATTGATGCACTGTCCTGTGGGCTTTTTGAGATTTGAAGCTCACATTCTTGCTGGCAAAGAGTCTCTTTCTATGATTCAGTTAGTTGTTGAAATGTTCCTTTCATTGTGGGAGTGAATCCTTTTATTACTCAGGTATTACTTTTTCTTGAAGAGGGTTACTGTAATTGCATCCTTTATATGTACTGAACTGGATTTTTTACTTATTAACCCCTTGAAATGGTACTTCAAGCATCATGTAACACAGCTTGAAATATGTTTAGGATCATGATCACAAAGTGTGGGAACTCGACTTGCTACGTACTTTACACACCCTGGTATAAGCCCATGGGCTTGTAGATTGGGAATGCCAAAAAACTAGGGTGGGCTTACACCTGAGAGACCTTTTACATGCATTAATATACTAGCACAAAATTGAGATTTTATCGAAACAGGGTGGGCTTATGCCCAAGCGTGGGCTTATATTCGGATGTATACGGTATATCTGTTCAGTTTTGAGTCTCTGAGATAGATGCTTAGAAATCATAAGTTTCAAAAGTGTGAGAACCAAATTTCTAGATCTGCACAATGTTGAATTTCTCGAGATGCCATGGCGGGATTAAACCCACTAAACAGTCTCAGAACTTTTAAGTGACTCCTGTCTCAGTGTCTACAACTTGTAAACATTGACTAACTATAGATACACAATGTTTCAATTAATGCAATTAACATACTGTTTAATTATCAACAGTTAACACTTCACCTGGTTTCTGGTTTACAATATGCTGGGAGGGGTCTATCTTCATTTGTAAATACTGGCCTAGGAAAATCTGACTTACATAGCATAAAATTTCATCAAATCACCATCTGAAACGAAACAAAGCTTTGTAATGTTCTCTTAAAAGGCAACTATATTTTTCTAAAATTTCAAATTTTGTAGGAAATAAAAAATTGTTAGGAAAAAATGTAGCTGTGCTTTTTAGCCCTTTTTTATTCTAAGTGCTTTACAATACTCAACATCATTATCAATATTAATGATTCAAATGATCTTTTGTGAAAATGGGATTAGAGCATTCCTATTCAACCATGGATTGTTTTTGGTAGTTTTGTTCATCACATGAACAAACAAACTCTTGTTTTCTTAGATGTATCATTTAGAGGAAATGTTTCCTATTTCTTTGTTGTGGTGCAGACAGCATGCAATTCAGGAAACACTCGCTTAAAAATTTAAAATTCTATTTCCTTTGTTTCAAAGATGTTTTGTTCTAGAGCCTGAATGCCTGGTATTTTTGTTGATATTTTATTAATCATTAAAATAAATTGTCATTAATCATTCAAACTTGGTTAATAAAGAATTACTAAATGCACACATCTTAGTCAGATATGTTGAGTAAAATTTCAACCTGAAGTAGTCCCGATTTTTTTGGAAAATGTTACTTTTTATCTAACAAAATGTCAATTTTCATTTCTGCAGTTAAACCTTCAATTTCATTCTGCTTTTTGCTTTGGAAGAAAACACTTCCCATAGTTGAACTATTACTGATGTTTTATTCTGTTCAGGACCCCATTGAAAAGCATACACTGATAGACAGTGGACTTCCACAATGATTCTTTTCAATAATGAAATGATTGTTCCCAATGTTACATAATTAGCCCCAATACTAAATCACTGTTCATTCAGAAATTCAGAAATCTATGAAGTATTTCCACATTACATACATTTACCAAATTATAGATCTCCATTCATGAATTCCGAATAAAGGAAGCCTTCCATATTATGCAACCATGACCATCCCTAATCACCAATAACCTGATAAATGCTGTAATCAGTAATTAGGTGTCTAAAGCGATCAATAACTAATTGGGTCATTATTCAGTACATTCAGAGAAATATGGATTTTAATGTTGGCGTACCTTTGAAGGTGAATTGGATGTTGCTATTTTGAATAACTCGGAAATGTCTTGGGGATATTGCGGATACAATTCATTTTGTGTTCGTCAATTGATAAATTCACCGAATGACATTGCACTGAATTTTGTGAGGCAATGAGTTATTGATGAAATTGTAAAAACAAATTTTGTCTGTCCCAATTTTGTTTGCATTATATAAGGTTTAATGGTATTATCGTTATTGGAAAGTCTGAGTGCAGTTGCTGTCTTTTCAAGAAAATTACACCCTAATGATATTTTGGGTCTGATTTGTGCTTTAGGATATTATGACTTGATGAGCACAAAAACTTTCAAAAATGTTATTTTCTGATATATTTTCTCATTCTCAATGAACCATGTGGATGAGAATTGTGTTTTTCGTGATGTCTCCCGGACAATTACTACATAGTTTGGACTCAGACCCAACGAGAACAGCATTCAGAAATTTTTAACGTACTTCAATCAAACTGATCAAGAATAAATGGACAATCGTCCTCAACAAAACATATTTTCTAAGAGTAATCATTTTTGAGCCAAATGTCTGCCTGTGAATACAAAAATGAATTTATCTATAATTCTTTATCATTAATTTTAATCAACCAATTACTTGTACCAATGACTTGATTGATATGCACTGGGTTTGAAATTATTCTAAAAATAAAAGCAATTCATATTATCATTGATAAATGTCATTGTCTGGGGATTTTTTGCACTCTATATAAACTCATCTTTACTGAAATTATTGTCTGGATTTATGGCACAATGAGCTTCAGTCTTTAAAGAGTTCAGACATGTTTTATCAATTTTTACCTAGATTTTTCTACAGCAATTCATATTTTTATTGATAAAGTCTGGGAGTTTTTGCACTCTTGTTCAACTCGTATTTTATTGCAACAGATTTATTGTCTGGCCTCGGGCGATACAGTGTAGAGTTCATATCCTATTACTCGGTGTATGTTTTATCAGTTTTTACCTAGATTTGTATTTTTGCCAACAATAATATTGGGCATTGTTATCTTTAGAAAATACAACTTCTAGGGTCAATGCAGAGTGATACAGTCCGTGTTGGAAATAGACTGCCTTTTCCAAAACTTTTCAGTTTGAAATTGAATAAAATCATCTTTAGTATGATTTTTGCCTTATGTGGTATTTGTTTGAAATGTTTTCTACTTTTTAAGTGTTCAAAACCACACATTTTGTAATAGATGAATTGTGAGATGAATCATTTATCTAAAACAATTTTTCCAATTTTAAAAGCAAAAAAATGTTCTAAGCCATTCACAAACCAACAGAAACTTTGCAAATTCCCCTCTTCACTGTCAATTTTGCATCAAATTGTACACATTTGTTCTCTTAAAAGGATTACCTCAAACTTCCTCTGAAATGTTTGACAACTTGATCACCCTGAATTGGCCTGTTGTATTGTGTAAAGATTGGCAATAGATTTAGGTAAGCCATTGACTGATCAAAACGATCTTGCAACATCTCAAGATTTCTGATTGCATCCAAAATCCAAAACCCATTTTCGTTGGTTTCTGAAGTAGGATTTCTCAAAATTTACCTAGCACTCAAAAATGAATTTTCAAATGCGTTATTATAGAAAAATGTGTTCATTTTCTTTTCGTTTCTCAAGTAGGTCTTATCAAAGCTCTTCAGATTCACAATTGCTAAAACCTCATTGTATTCAAATTCTTAATCTTTTTGATCAAGGATATTCCAAATTCACAGCTTCACCCTTGAAAATCACAATTGTCTATTGTGTTGACTGAGATTTCTTAAGGTTTCTACAAGTTTGCATATTTGGTATTCCAACCGATAAGTTGTGTGGGTTGGAATTTGTAAATCAAATATTGCTCCGATTAATTCGTTTTGATTGCCCTGTTTGTCTTGAAGTATATATGAATACATGAGCGTGATTACAAGATGTTGGGATTGATTGATGGTAAAAATAGAATTACGAGCTGAGGAAATCAAATCTTAGAGCTATCAGGATGTCCCGGATTTCCAATACTAATGTACTTTATTCATAACTGTCAGTTAGAATGATTCATTGTCTTGAATAGATGTGGGGGAGAGGGGGGGGGGTCCTTTGGATAATGCACTGACATGGTGATGAAGCCTAGGGTATAGAAATGTAGGTGGGTTAACTTTTACATGTAAGGTGATATTCAAAGTATCCTTCTTGTGAAATTCTTACAAAAATTAGAAATTGATGGCCCAATCTATTTTGATTGTTTATCTCTCCAATTACGGTAGGAAGTGCAACACTGATGATAACATTTCAAAGTATCTAGAGGTGGGCATAAGCCTAGGCAACACAATACGTGGTCTACAATGAAAAAGGTGTTACGTTTACTACTCTGTTTTTGTCTCTGATTTGCTGAGTTGCACTGAATGATTGTCATACCCAATCCCTAATTATTGACTATTGACTTATTGGGGGTCAACGGGTATCAATCAAATAGTTTTTAGATTTTCACACACATCGTTTACTGTTCCTAATGTTGCATTCGAGTTCAACGAGTGCATTTCTTAGATCTCTATAAATTTAACGCCTTTATGCTGTGCATGATTGGTCTGGTCCTGACGTATTGGTCAGCGATGTTGTGAGGTCAATTGGTGCAAATTGGACATCAAAGCTTTCATTCTCTAATGGAAGAAGGCTCAGTATTTCAATTCGCAATAAATTTGTACTTCACAGACTATTGATTAGGTTACAAAATGAACATGTTTTATGCTATGATAAATTTCTGCATGTTATGCATTCATTACTATTATCGATCACCTTAAGAGTACATTTAAGGTCTCCCAGACACAAATTTATGAGTAATTCTTATCCTCCAGGCATCAGATGCCATTAAATAAGGACTCATAGTCAAACTGTGGACCTTCTCTTGTTTCTGGCCTGGCCTAAAAAAACCCTGCTCGCATTGGTTTTTCACAATTGAATTTCTGTGTACATTTATTGCTTGTAATTTTCATTGATTTGCACTTACAAAAAGCTATTTTCAGACCATAATAGTAATGGTCAGAGTCCCTGGGGAAAAATAGTTTTTTGTCTGTGGTTTTAGAAGCTTGTTTTGTTATTATTAATAAAGTACAAAACGCTGTACCCGGCTCATCGATTACACCTGTAGACTGAGTGCATGGTGAGCTGGAATATGTAAACAGTTTTTTTGTTGACTTTTATTTGATGTCGTGCATACAACAATATTTTGCGAATATGTATGTTTTTTAAGTTCTTTTGTCAGAGCAGTTTTATTGCATCTCAGTGCAAAGAGATTATACAGAGGTAGAAGGTCATTTGACAGTGTGTTTTATGTTGACTTATATTTAATGTTTAATCTCCCATTACAATAAGGTTCAAAGCAATTATTGAGGCATATTAAAGGTCATAAAACTGTTTTTGTTGACATCATTTACAATCTACTATGCAAACTGGTTTACGATTTTGGAACACTATCAAAAATTTTCCAAATTTTAAGTGCAAAAATACATGTCATGAGCCAACTGGAGCATATTTTTTTTTTTATTAATCTTCAATGGGAATTATTATTTTGTTTGGACTATTGTCAACACCTTTTCTTTACCCCACATAAGTGCAGATTGTTAGAGTCAGCTAGGTCATGTGACCATCATATGTTTTTGTTGACAGAGATAATTAGCTGAGGGACTTCAGTGAAATTGACAATAGTGAAATACGTAGACAATACACTCGCTGACATTGGCAGAATAGAATATGATAGCTCAATTTTCTCATTTTGAAAGATTTTGGGTAAAAGGCGAAAAACACAAAAGTGAATTTGTACTGACTGTAAATCCATTGGTTTTTTATCCAATCTTTCCTACCCCAGCTTAATGTTTACACTGAAAACAATTTTGGGGAACATTGAAAAAGAGACATGCATAAATGCCAATTTGTGAAGGAAAGGATACATGGATTCTATTTTTAGAATAAAAAACTGTTTTATGACAAGTTATGTTAATGTTATACGTACTTAATCACCCTACTCGTTAATTACCTTAGTGAGAACTTCAAAACTAATCTAGGAAGTACAGTATTATTCAGTTCACTTTGAAATTTAGCTTTCAGTTGATTGAAAATTTCATGCATTTTAAGTCCTTTACCTGCAGTTAAAAACAGATTGAGTACATTGTGTGTTTACAATAGACTTGTTGGATTGAGTAATAATTATAAGGCTCAAGGTTAACGAAACGAAATAAGCACCCCTTTTGACACAACAAATTGGTGAAAGGGCGCGGTTCTTTGTGGGGGACATAGGTAAAGGTGAATGAATTTTATGTATCCTGGAAATTTATTCATTTATTAACCAGCATTTAGCATGTGAAGCATAATATCTATGTCATTCAGTGAGTTTGTGATTTTCACATTTTTTCCTCTCCTGTTATTGTAGTTCAGGCTTTCGTTCACCTTTGTTAAATGTATAAGCAACAAAATCTCAGTCCACACAAATGTGAAATACAAATTAGATTCACCCATAATATGAGTTAACTGAGACTTTTTAATTTCACAGCTTTGTATTTTCCCCATTCTTGTTTAGACTCACTCAGGTAGATTATAGTTGCAGATTTTCCCTCACCTGTATGTAAAATCTATAAATCTTCATGAATAAATGATCAGCCCACTGTCTAATGTGGAATACACATTAAATTCAGATGCAATATGATTTAACACTTGCCAATTTCTCACACCTGATGTGTGTTCTGTTATTGACATCAATCATTAGGCCATGATGAGGCATTGCTGTTTTCCATTAACAAATTTTTCGAACCTATTATTGTTTGAAATTTTTTTTCTGTTTGGAGGATGCAAATTCACAAAGCTATGATTGAATTATAAGAAGTATATGAAGTATGTAATCATGGGTTTATCCCCCCACTTCAATAATTGTCCATCCCAAATAGAATTCCACATTTTTTATAAACAGCTTGAAGATTGAGTTAGATTTTTAATAAAACTTTGTAAAATCAATATGTTTATTTGTACGAGTAAGTTCTTAGAAAAAATTTTGATCACATTTCATTGTGCAAACCTTGTTGTTTGTTTAAAAACACTCCTTAGTTTTAGACAACACTCCTAGTTTAGTGCCTCATTGCCATCTTGCTGAGAAAAGCTCATTAAAACCCTGGGATTTGCAAGCGAAAACTAATCATCACTCAATAATTTGATTTTAATGTATATAGAAAAAAATGAGGTTCTTTTAGTGCATTGTTGATCCCTGCTAGTCATGTAAAATTCTATATTTGTTTTGCCCTATTATTTATAGTAACACTCTTTGCTGGTGTAATTACCTTTTAGAAACCAATTGAATGTTTTGAAAAGCCATTGAACGTTTTTTAGTGCATTGAGTTATTTAGCAATTGAATTTTAATCTGTTGTGGATGAAGTACCCAGTAGTACTTTGTGATACCATTTTGTTGATCCTAGAGTTAAATGAGTGCAAATGGGTATCAGTCAACAAATGAATAAAAAGTCAATATTTTTAAAAAGAAAAAAGGTACCAAGCTCCCGAGAATCAACATATGACTAAGGATTTTTCGCTGTCCGGATTTTTTTTAAAGCAAATCATACTAATTTAAAAAAAAACATCTCAATGATCTTGTTTTGGAATCACCATTATCAGTTTTAACCTAGCCTCACTTGAATATAAATTGGAAGTTGAGGGCAGGGGGCAAACTTGAAAGCCCTTCCTATGTATTCAGTCAGTGAAATCCCTCAATTTAATGGTCAAATGTATTGCCCAATAAATGTTTTATTTCGCCACTTCTGTTGACCTTACAAACATTTGTTATTCCACTGAACAAATCAACATATCATTCAAGTGTTGTTTGTTTCTAAGTGGGGGTAAACATTTACTTTCTGCCTAGCTGGTTTGATTGTTTTGGGCTGTGTTTAAATTTCTGAATGGAACCACTGATATTGTTGATGTTTGATTATTTTGGGCTAAGTTTAGATTTCTGAATGGAAACATGGATACTGTTGAATTTCGTGAACGCCCAAGGGTTAGATTAGAGCTGACAATTGTTGGTGCTAATCAGCTATTGTTTGGTTGTTTCACAGCGTTTGATTCTTTTATTTTCATCTCACTTCAAACATGGGTTGTTGAACCTCGCACAGTTTTTGGCGTTACTCCATAAGTCTGCGTTTTTATCTGGCAGACATTTGTTTTGTGTATTTTTGATAGTCCATTGCTTTCGCAGTGAAACATAAACAGTCGATTTGTGCTTTTATTTCAGGTTTTGTCTGCATTCCATTCAATTTCTTTTAAGTGTTTTGAGGTGTTCAGTGGCCATTAATGTGTATTAGAAAACTGTCAATAAAGTGCAACTTCAAAGGGGAAATTAACCCTGATTTCAAAACACCTGAAGTAAATTTACTAACTGTGTTATTCACTGTCTGTGATGTTGATTCAATCAGTGTTAATGTGTTAATCTTTGATAATCATCTTTTCTTTGATCTGAAATCTTAGGGTTGTCTCCCTTTCCTCATGCAGCACAGTTCTCTCCCCTGATGGGTTTTCAGCCATTGAAGGCACAAATAGAGTAATTTCCACAATTTTATGACAATTATTTGGTGACCTCCAACAGTTTCCAATTGTGCTATCTGTGTGATAATGGTCATCTTAAAGATCCATTGATCGAGTTTGAAGTAAATGTACTTTAAAATGACTTGAAACCCATTCCAGTGTAATAATTGTGGAAGATGTCTCCAAAACTGTGTTAAAGGCCCCATTATAGTAAAGCTATCAAAGGCACTGGTGTGAATAAACCATTATATCATTTCAATGAATGTTAATATTATCAATTTGGATTGTGATTAGATTTTCTCATCAATTTTTTTTCCAAATGGATAAGTGTTCATTATTTAGTTGAACATTAAAGGCGAACATTTAAAGGTTCTTTGTAAAAAAGCAAGATTGAATTAAAAAAAACTTATTAAAGATCCCATTAACATGAGTTAAGATTAAGGTTTGCATTTTATAAATTTTCTAAACTTGTCAGTACTTAACCAATTTTCATTATTTTCACAGGTTAGTGAGCAACTTCTCAACATTGGTGCTCATGTCGACGAGGTTGATAACGATGGACGACACGCTCTCATTATGGCCGCACAGGAAGGACACGTCCAGATGGTTGCTCAACTACTTGATGCTGGTGCCAATATAGACAAGAGGGCTCACAATGGGAAGAATGCCCTGAGGGTTGCTGCTTTAGAAGGTTGGTTTTTATTTTTCTCCAAAGAATTGACTAGAAATACTTGTGATTGGCACAAAAATGATATATTTATAATGTGTACTTTTCTTTGAAATGCAACCTGAAGCAGGATCTTTCGATGATTTTCAGTCTTATATTACAGTTGATCTCAAAAATATTTTTTGATAGAATTAAAATGATATCATTATAGTCCTTTGTTGAACAATAAATGAAAATCTCTTCTTCATTTTCAGGTCACAAGGAGGTAGTTAACGTGTTGGTCACCAGGGGGTGTGACATCAACTACAAGGATGCTGATGGTCGATCAACCATCTATATGCTAGCTTTGGAGAACAGTGTTGAGATCGCAACCTTCCTCATCGAAAACGGTGGTGATGTTGAAGGGGTCGATCTTGAAGGTCGTACTGCCCTCCATGTGGCATCGTGGCAAGGTCACCATGATTTCTGTCAGCTGTTGCTACGTCATGGTGCTCAGGTGAACGCTCTTGACAACGAAAATCGTTCCCCTCTCCAATCAGCTTCCTGGCAGGGTCACGCCAACATTGTGACATTGCTTTTGGAGAATGGTGCCGTCGTGGACCACATGTGCAACCAGGGGGCCACAGCTCTCTGTATCTCCGCTCAAGAAGGTCATGAGGATGTGGTTAAGTCCTTGCTTCAGTTCGGTGCAGATCCTAACCGCTCTGATCTCTACGGTCGCACAGCAATGCGAGTTGCAGTCAAAGGGAGTCACACATCTCTGGTGGCAATTCTTGAACAGTATGGCGCTTCAAATTC
>JAOXYC010242011.1:0-15990 GCA_028565715.1 Phoronis pallida
TCACACGAGGATTTGTTTTTGCTTGAAGCAAGTAGACCCGATAAGAGTCCAATAAGAACACAAATTAATGTATCTTACTTACTGGCCGAAAGTGATAAATTTGAAAAGACAAAAAAAAATCATCCTAACTGAACTGGGAATCGAACCTAGGTCCCGACAATAATCATGGTCAACATCACTCGTCTATAGGAAATTTATTATTTGGTTGGTAAACGACTGCTCAGATAAGAGGACTGTCTTCCGAAACTGTCAGAGTGAGAAATATAAAAAAGATAAAAGTCCAGAATTAAATTCGGGATAAAATAAAAACTGAATATCATAAAAAACAAGCACCTGCCAAATTATACTTCTCAACCAACGGTAGACAAATTTTCCTGACAAAACGAGAAAATGGGTAGCTGTATTCAGCCAGTTTTTTCCCAAGCTGAATTCCAATGTGACGTTCAAGATCCGGGTTGAAACTCAGAAATACGCTAGCGCAACAAGCTACCACCATCAAAGCGAACCAGACTTTCGCAGCAAACTTGATCGCTTTCCAAAGTTTGTTTCGAAAGTTTTGTGTTTCCTTTTCTTGTTCCAAAATCGTACAGAAACATCTATTGATTTCATCATCATTCAAGCCCCATTCTTTAGCTTTCTCACGAATTTGAGCAAGCTTCACCGCGAACGATTCAACCGGACCTTTCTTCACCATTTTCGTACCCGACTGTGTTGTGATGCTGATGACCTAGTTAGAAATCTAGGTCAAATTGTTTTCAACACGTCCGCACAAAAACGACATTTTGGCCAAAATAAATAATATAATTTCAAAGAATTCTCAATTTCAATGTCACATTGATCACCATTAACCTGTCATTGGTTCTAATTTGACGTATTTTAGACATGTTTAATGATTTGCTAATAGTTTAACTATTTTACTGCCACACGTAAGAGTACATGTTTACAAATGGCGGACGGCGATGTAAAGGAACGTCGGCGCAATGACATTTTTTCAATTATTTGAGTTCAAGATGACTTGATTACTTATTGCGTATGTTTGTTTTTCTTTGAAAATATTCAAGACTCCTAAGGTTAATCTTAATACGTTCAAAGTTGAGCGTATATATTGAAACCACACTTAGCAACAGTCCCAAGTTGAGTGAGAGTCATCAAATCATTCTATGCAGTATGGGATTAGGACTATGTGATATGGCTACTAAATGCACCAGTGTGTTATTACGGTGTGGTTTAATTCTAGACTAGATGAGTTATGATTTATGAAACGCATGGCTTCTTTTCTTTGTGTCCAGGGTGATAGTCTACTGAGAATGATTCCTTAGTCTTCGTTACAAATTGTGCATTTCTGCTTTCTTTCCAGGATGGCAGGACCAGGGAGTAGTTAATTAATTCCTCCAACCATAGCCACACCAATACTAGAAGTGATCAATATGATCAATTATACTTTCAAGTGTATTGCCCATCCCTCGCTAAATACCCTTTAAAGGGGGTATAAATGCTGTTTTTCATGGATTTTCAACAAGAGTATCTGCTATAACAGCCTCTGGGAACATATTAGTTGGAAAGCTTTTAAGATTTAAATACTTTATTAAAAATTGCTAAAATTTGCATTGTTTTGAAAAAATTTTAACAAACCTTTGTTAACCTAATTTTTAACTTTTTCTCAGAATGATACAGGCAGTTTTTTGGATGCTTTTGAACTGTCTTTACAATAATCTAATTTTGTTTTGGAATAAAATGGCTCATTTTCAAAGATATAAACAATGTAATGTTTGTTAATGTAAACAATGTTGTTTACAAACAAACCAAATATGCTAATTGACAATAACTCCCATCTCCTGAAATTGGATACTTTTAATAATTCAGTGAATTGAGTTTTAATCAAAGGCCAAGTGAACTGCATAAAGTCAGTCTGATTTAAAATTTGGACGAGTTCAGCATGTATACTCCCTTTAAGAACCTTTTTTTAATTTGTATTTATTACAATGTAGGATCGTATAGATTTCATCTTTGTCTCAGAATATTTATGTTTCTATCACAACTAAAAATTAAGCAATTGCCAGCACATGTATATACATTTTCTTATAAAAACTAATAAAATAATATAAAACAAAATAGTTTTTCATCAGGCCCTAAGTCACAGGAAAAGATGTTGTCATAAAACCAGCTAATTCAAATTCATTTCCCTATTTCAGAATAAACTGACAACTTGCTCACCATGTCTTTACGGACAAGAATCAATGGCTTTACAGCCTGGGTAAACCTGAGGCTAAAGTCATTCAATGATACGTTACTTGCTAATGTGTATATGGACCTACTCTCTGGAACACACATGAAAGCATTGGTGGAAAGTATGACAGGCAGAGACCTGAAGAACTTACAGACATTTGATGGGTAAAATGAAATAAGATCAACATTTTTTGAAAAGACTGAAAAGTTTGGAATCTGAACAGGAAAAGAACCCAAGTCTTCAATTCGTCATGATACTTGTTCAAGTAGTTCAATTCCTGGTCAGGTTGAGAATTTATCTGTCTTTTCATAATTTATCACCCTATGTCAGAAAAAAACATACACATGTTAAAAGGATGATTTAAAAAAGACTGACAAGGCTTTACAAATTCTTTAAGTATTTTATAAAGGGACCTTATATCAGTTTTACTGTTGGTATAACAGGCTTCAGAAAGTTTTTCATGAGCATTACTTTCTTTTATTAGGTATTCTATTTAACTTGTCCTGAACATTTGGCGTTCGTTCTTGTTGTTCTTTTTTTTTAAATGCTGATAATTTGGCTGGACTAATGTTCTAGTGGACATTTTCTCTATTTCAAACATCAATTGGTACCCACTTAGTGTCATAGTAACATGAATCAATTTTTTTTATGAAGCATTGATTCAATTATACAAACTGCAAATCTGTTATATATATTTGTTCTGCTTTTTCAGGTTAACACAACAGCAAAGAATCACAAGAGCTGAATGGATTGTGACTGAATTGAAAACATGGTATGAATACAACAAAAATTAATTTTAAGAAGAAGCATTTCAAAAATGTTATGTTTTCACTCAGAATGCATGTTATCAGCAATGTTAATTGCTTGCAATAAAAAATCCTAATTCAATTTGTTTCATAAATGATTTTCACCGGCTATGTTGATTGAGAATGACACGTGATCCCATTATCTAACATTGGAAAACTTGCTGTTCCCAAGTCAACCAGACTACCATAATCAGGATCAAGAAAAGATTTGTCTTTGCCTGTCCACTTGAGCAATTTCTATCAATCTGATTGTTTATTTTTATTGCTAACTTTTTCTGTTTAACAAAGTTGTATATTATTTTTGAAAATTTCAGCAAACTGATTCCCCAGGATATTTATGTTGATACAAGGCTGGTTGCCATGAGGAGTGCGGATCATGTAAGTTTCAGTGTTATTATACCGTACATTCCTGGTACAAGCCCATGGGCTTGTAGATTAGGCAAGCCAAACAAACTAGTGTGGGCATATTCCCGAGTGTCCTTTAATGTCACATGCATTCATGTATTACCACAATATTGAGATTTTATTAAAACGGGCTTATACCCGGGTGTGTACGGTAAATAAATAATTGAATATTGATTTGAAATTGTCTGCCTTAAAAAAAACATCAACTTTTCAATATATCGGAGAATAAGGACAGCCTCTGAAATGGAAATATCTTCTTAATTCTGGAGTATTGTTTAATAGATCAAATTTGACACATTTCTAATCAAATATTCTGTATCTGGAAGAACAGTTTTTTGACTATTAAAACACTGACATCTTGTCACATTTTAGCTACCACCATTGTTATTTTGCAGATGTTTGAGTTTCTATGGCGACTGATCAGTCATGATATATGGTTTTTATGGGAGAGGGCAGAATATCTTCAAAGTGATGATGACAAAGTTCTCACAGAAATTCCATTCAGGGTAAATGATCTATTTGTTTTTAGTTACAAAAACACCTAAAAGACTCCAAGCTCTGAGGACTCTTCAAAATAATCTCCATGTTCAGATTCAGTGACTAACAACCCATTTTCAAAACACAATGTTCGGGTATATCATTATCAATTTAAAACACCTTTGGTTCGTATTGTTCAGTTGATAGAACTCCTGGCAAATTGGCAAATACACTGTGGCAGACCTTGCCAGGTTTGAGTAATCATGCCAATAAAAACATTTCAATCTTTAATAGACATAAGATCTAAATAGAAACCTTTGACCAGCAACATCTTGGTGAGACACCACCATCTCAGAGCTGCAGAGAACAGGCATGAGCTGGGGACCGTGGGCGACCACAGCCCAAAACTGGTGGAGAGCAGTTGTCAATGCCCTATGCTATGAGGATTAAGTCAGTCAGTCATTGTTAATTCAAAACTGATGTCCAGACTGCCATTACTGATTCAAAAGCAGTAATCCATGTGCCGTCCTTCATAGATTTCTTGATGAAGTAATTTATACAAATTTGCGTTACAGTGGATTCCAGATGCACCACCAAAGAAAAAGAAGAAGTATAAAGCCAAACAGTCTCTACTCTCTGGGTTTGGTGCTTCCTCTACAAAACGTGAAGAAGTAGTGGACCCAGTAAGTATCATGATACTATTTGATAATGGCAAGATTTATTCAATAAAAAATGCACCGACACTTTGAATATCAAATTGTTTGTTTTAACAATTAAAGTTGTTTGGTCAAAGTTTGTTGTTAAGAAACTCTGTTGATTTTTATACCAAATTAATTCTCCATCATTTTCATTATTATTACAAGCTGTATTTGGCAATTTCCAATGAATGTCTTTTTAGACAACAATGGTCAATGCAACTTGAAAATGTCAAATTTTGCATTTCAAGAACTTTACTCGAATTTCAAATCTTTTCGATACTTAATAATAAATCATAACAACGTACTTCTTCTGGCCCCATGCTAGTCATGTTTCTGTAAGCCTAGTATTAAAAGGATTTATAAGAATGTTTGTAATATAAAAAACAGGAATGTTAATAGCAGTCTCACATTCCAGAGTCCTAGTCCAATGGATGATTATGAGGCCTTCCCAGGTTCTGAGTACTGTAAGCAGTTTAAAGCAAACCGTCGTAACCCAGAGAATTACCCTGCTCCGGATGACTGTATACTGGAGATAGTCAATACCCACTTACAAATGACATGGGAAGGGAGAAGGTTACGAGTTCTGGTAATTTGTTGTAATCAGATAGATGTTAATAGGAGACCCAGGTTTGATTCCCAGTCAGGCTCTGAATTTTTCTGGCTTTTCAAAATTTAGTAAGCTATCTTTGTCTGAATTTTGTGCTGTTTTACTCTGCTAGGCAAGTTAAAGTCAATTGGTAGAGATGACAGTTTGCTTCTCAACCCCAGATTCATTTGGTGATTGTGTTAGAATCGTTACTAATAAAAGTAATTTCAATTTTAAAAGCTTGGATGTGAATTAATCTTGTTTATACATGTTGATGACACTAGATTATTTATTGGCTCATACCAACTTATAAGGTAAACGTGGCCATTGTAAACCCATTTCACTATTTCTTTTATGGCAATTTGGTTATAATTAAAAATTTGTAAAATGTAAGTCTCAGTTAAAAGGGCATGTATTCAAATCAACCAATCATATTTTTAACTTGAAGATATAGAAATATTCAAGTGTTTTTAAACGTTCAATAGTTTGCCTACAAAGCTTGATATTATTGACAGTGAAATGTTGTGTGTTTTCAGAGTATTGATGACCTAGTAGACAGTCGTGTGTTATGTGCTCTGGTCAACTCAATTATACCTGATACCTTTACAACTGAAGTTTTGCTCAATGATAGGTAAGATGAAGAATGGAACCGGTGTAGATTTACCAAGCAAAATGTCTGTGGACATAGAGAATGGCCAAAACTTTTAAGCTTCATTTACTGTGACACAGGCTAATCTCAGACTTCAAACGTTTCCATCATCATTCTGATGGTTTTGATGACCGATTGCTGTCAGAATGAAGATGGAAAGGTTTGAATCCTCAAATAAGCGTTTTGGTATGGTTTTATCTGTGGCTTCAAAACCTAGATTGATTTTTACTGGTCTTTTGGACACAAAATACACCATGAAATAAAAAATATCACAGTCTGCTATGATAACAATTTTTTTAATCAAATGTTTCAATGGATTAACTTGTTCACCCAATATATTGTTGATATGTCTCAAACCTTTGGTGTGTGTTTATTTAATTTTAGATGGACTATAAACTTGTGCCTTAGAACTGCTGAGAAAATGTTTTATAGTGAAACACCATTTGATTCAGCTGACTTGGTCGAGGTAAGTTTAGAATTTGCATGGTTGATTTTCATCTGAGGTTAAATGAATCCCCAAAGTACGGTTTACCGTATAATTCTTTATGATAATGACTCAATGAGAATGAGGAAAATTTAATCTTTGATTGACCGAATTTGGGTTCGCGCCCTGGGTTGAGTGCTTCCTACTGGGCTAGGATAGGATGGTATTGTGAGTGTTTAGCAAAAGGTAATGCGATTCTTTCGAGAATACCGCTCGCCTGCTGTATGCTCCCCGGGGAGTTGAAATGGTACTTGAGTGAACAGAACCGGAGCCTGGGTAATGATGTTGAGAACTGTAAAGCGCTTTGAATAAAAAAGTGCTATATAAGCACTGGGCATTATTATTATTATTATGATATTGACTGATGTTACATAATTCCATATTATTTTGCAGGCTGACCCTTTGTCGGTGTGTGCATATTTTTGTTATTTCTTCATGATTGCTTACAAGTACCGACAGTGCCGAGCAGTCATCAACCGCAGGGTGAGTTACTCCCCCTTTTGTTGGGATCAGGAACCTTCTATCACAACAGTCACATTATTAACACTTTATTTCTAACAGGCTGTAGAACGTATGAAACATCATCTTCATATTCAACAAGGGAGGTTTTTGAAACAAATTGTTTCAATGCCTTAAATGTCTGCAATCATTCAAACTAGGAACTAAAGGTTCTCAAAAATAGCTATTTAAAATCAAAAAGTTTTTTTTTTAACAATTGAATAATACAATTTTAGGTTTTGCCGTTCATGATTGTTTTAGGAACTAGGAGTTTTCTCATGCATAATTATATAATTCATTTGCTGCCACAATGAGGAATTGAAAACTCTTTCATTCCAAGTTTGAGCTAGAGATCACGTCATACATGTTTTATCAATGAGTTTTCTCCTTGAACTCAACAGAAAACTCTACATCAACTGATTAGGGAATGTGTTCTACAACTGGAAGAATTCCCACCCGTGGTAGTCAACATGCATGATTTGAAGAGGAAAAAAGACATAAAACAAGACATGGAAAATCATAAAGAAGGTTTGTCTAACAACCTAATTGTGTCATAGGTCTGATAGATCAAAAACATTTACCTTTTCCATCCTTGCTTTAACAGGAAACTTATCTATTAAAAAAGTTACCATAATTGCATTTGTCAATCAATAAGCCTGCAAAGTCAATATACATGTATCTTACTGTTTTTGCTGGGTTTATCTATTTACTAGGTGTAATATAAAACACATTGTTGAACTCATAAAAATTCATTACATTATTTTCTAGCTATAATGCTGCATGTGAGCTGACAACAAATTCTTGTATCTTTTATGTATTTGAAAATAAGATTAAGTAAAGACTGACCATAACGTCTGTTTTTTCTTGCAGCGGTTAAAGTCCTCGAAACCAAGTTTGACCTTGACTTTTGTCAAGAGTGGGTTGATCATGTAATGACGGTACAGAAACAGGTATGAGTGGGGAAGTTTATTGCTATTTTGTGTATTTGTAGAAGTTTGCATACAAGGATATTTTTTATTCAAAGTTTCATAAAACATCTGTCACAATGAACTGGAGTTTTAATAATTGATATTGTCGGAAAATAATCAGAAGTTGTATGTTGCAATGAGTGATGGTGTGTTGATAATAGAATGTCAACAGTCAAATAAAAGGCTAGGACAAAATGTGCCACAATTTTTATTCAAAACTTTTGCATTCTTTTTTAACTTTCACATTTTTGCAAATTAATTAGAAGACAATTTAATATTAAACAATGATAAAATGAAACTTTCTTCTTCTTTTTTAGGTGCACCAGAGTATACGTGAAAGAATAGCCCTGAGATTTGACACAATGAAAGTACCAAGAAACTTGACCATAAATGATCTATGTCTTTCAATGGTTATCAACCTGGTATGTTCCTAAAAACTACACAGTGTCACTCTATAGTGTTGAAATGAGACAGAAAACTTCAGGGCCTTGGTAGTGTAGTGGCTCTGTTCATTTGTATAAATATAGGAGATTGGGTTTTAAATTCCCTGTCAAGAGGACAAATTAATGTTTCTGTCTACAAAATGTAGTGAGTTTAGACAGTAGAAAGGACACGTCTTGTATTTTGACATAATAATAGTGGTAATAATACCCAATGCTTTACAATTCTCAATATCATTACCCAGGCTCCGGATCTCTTCACTCAAGTACCATTTCAACTCCCCGAGGAGCATACAGCAGGCGAGCAGTATTCTCGAAAGAATCGCATTACCTTTTGCCAAACACTCACAATACCATCCTATATAAGGGCTGTATGACTTAATTATCCATTTGTCATACTGACATTTGTGTCTTAAATTTCTCGTTTATCAATCAAAACTTTTTCTTGTTCAAATATTTATGGACTGGAGTTAAATTGCATTTCAAAACTTGAATATTTTCACCATGTCAGCCCAGTCGTTCTGTTTTATAGTAATTTCTCTTAGCCATTAGAAACAAATTCACTGTTCTAAGCTTTTCAATTAACTAAGCCGAGTGTAGTCAACCAAACCTGTTGAGGGGAAAAAACTCACATTTCCGTTAAGTGAGTTCCATTTTATAAAAGTGAAACCATTGCATATGTTGTATTTTATTTTTGTTTAGGTAAAAGAATTTTTTTTTTTCACATGTCATGATATCAACATTCATCAGGAATTTTGCAGGAAATTTAAATTTCTTATATTTTCCTTTTCAGAATCTGACAAATGGTTCTGGATTTTATCTGAGCACAGACAAAGAAATCTGTGCAGAAGGTCGTAAGATTATACTCCGGAACAAAGATACTGGGGAGTATATTGATGACTTTACTGCTAAAAATAAAAGTAAGTTATGATTTAAGCTATGGTCACAATGGATCAGCGACGGGTTCAAGACAAGAATTATGACAAGTCCCGCGATCATCGTACGATGATCACACGACCGTCGTGCGATTTTTTGGTTCATCAGCAGTCGTGCAATGAAAAATCTGTCGGGCGATAAATTCATCCAACCCATTTTATCCTCATGACAAATCTGTCGTGAGCTCGTCGTAGACCTGTCGTGAGTTCATTGTGACCACAAACATATTTCATTGTACGACGGCCCCCCGACGAAGTAAAAAGTTCATCGTACGACAGATCTGTCGTGAACTCCATTGTGACCATAGCTTTACTATGTACAAGATACACATCATTGTAAAGTATTATATGAATATGGACCGCTTCTGAGGGCGATATTCAGTTATCTGGTTCTTTGGACGAAGGTAGAGCGATGTTGCCTAAGGGCTCCCAAGGTCCATAGAACCTGATATTGCCCAAGGAAGCGATCCATATTAATTAATTTGTTCTATTATACGACTACTGATACTTTGACCTCACCATTTATTTTCTGTCATCGATTGCAGAGTGCATTACTGTCATGTTTTGTTGGTTAATTTTTCATAGAAGATTATTTTCTTTTTTATAGTTTTTTTTCTTCAAGAGTTTTTTGTTGCTCAAACAAAATGTTGTTTTTTCTATTGATGTGGCAAAAAAGAATATTTTAAAACTAATGGCTTTTATTGCAGCCCCAATAAGGAAGATCTTACGTCTTCGTCTATATGACATGGTTGAGGTGAATCCTGGACATTATCCACAGTATGATGTAAGTTAGGATTCATTGTTCAGTGGTCAGTTACATAATAAGTTATTCTTCAATGGAAAGGCCAAGTCTCTTGGTTGTTGGAACCAGCTGCCTGGGGAATTCTGGGAAATTAAGCTCGTCTTACATTAAGGAACCCTGAAAGGGTATAGAATCACAAAATATGTAGTTGATATAATTTCTAGACACAATCATTGCATTTACATAGTTTAGATGGGATGTAATTTATGCTTGTTAGAACACAACTTTGCAAATTCATAAAAAAAATTAATTAGTTATTTAAAATAATCGGCTATTTGATGGAATACTGTAATTGAAATCTTGTGACCCTTACTAAGCTTGCCTAGTAAAAATACATGACACATTTTATAATTCAAAAATCTATGTATTTCTAGGTGTTCTTTGAGAGTCAGTCTCGGAACAAACAGTTAAAAGCAGGCATTGAATTTCTGTACCAAGTATTTCCTGGAAACCATGTTGGCTGGCATCGTATCTTTGTACGGGCTGCCAAAGATGAGGAGTTTGAAACAATCAAACGAATGGTTGTGTTTTTCCGGACATCGCCATCTTTTATCAATGGGAAGGAACCAAGTACTGGCAGTACAGCATTGCATTGGGGTTGTAGAGTGGGGAACTTTGTAAGTCTGTATTGAATAAAAAAGTGTATTCTATTTTTTAATTGTTTATCTAATTGGTATTGGTTGGAGATATAGCACTGGTGAATTTGAAAATACAGAAAAATTTGTAACTCAATTGTAAATATCACTGTCTTTTTAGAAGACTAGGAGACTCTCCTTGTTTGGGGATTTTGAATTCTTAATAGAACAAGGGTTTGAAATTTACTTGTTAACATTGATATTGATTTAATGATTGTATGATCTCTTGATAGATATACCATTTTGTGAAGAATAGATATTTTTGTGATTTTTGGTATTTGATGAACAGAACGTTAAACTTGTTTCACTTTACTCCCATGTTGGCAGAGATAAATTTTATCCAATGAACCGATATTTCTTTTCAAAGCCACTCAGCTCTTACAAAGATGCCTTCAGTTGAATTGGACTTAAAAATATGGACAAATCTAATTATAATGGTTGGCTTGATTTTTTTGTAGAAAATAGTGGAATATCTGCTGGAAAATGGTGCCAATATTGATGTGAAGAATAACTTCCGTTTCACACCCTTGTTTAGCGCCATTGAAGGAATGCAGCGGAAAATTGCTCATGTAAGTAATACTAGTCAAAGAATAGAAAAATGTAGTATTATTGCTTTATAATTATAAATAATAATGAATCTGATTCAAAATTATTCATAATCAACTTTCGCAACGATTAATAATGTCTCTAATATTATTGCTTTATTTTAAATGATATTGGTCTCTCAATATGCGCCATAAGATACTATTTTTGCTTGTTATGATTATTTTTAGAAGGAAAAAATCTCTGAGTCCAAAAAAGATGATATTCAATGTGATAATGGTTTTAAAAATATTCAATTTTGTTTTGTGTCTATACAAGAAGCTGATAAAATTGTTAATCTTTGTTTGATGAACTGTTGTAGGTATGGTAAATAAGTTAGTTATTGTATATTAATTGATAAGTTCACTAGTTCATAAAGATATTTGGTTAGTCATGATTTCTATCTTTGACAATGTTACGTGTCATTTACTTTGAAGTTACTCTCCAATTTCGTAACATTCTGACTGTATATTCCAGCTACTGATAGAGTGGGGCTGTGATGTGCATGGACGCAGTGTACGAGGGCAGACAGCATTTGAGTCTATAAAGAATGATGAGTTTAGACTGTATTTATCAGGTATCCATGGTTACTAGAATTTTACTTTTCGATGCTTCGGTTTATATGCGACTCGGGTACTTTGCGCCAAGCTCTACAATGAAATTGTTTCTGTCTTACATAGCTTCACACGTGAATCTGTATGAGTTTTCATACAGGACCTGGTACCCGATGTGGCTATAATTTGCCACTGAATTATATATTATTAAACAATACTATTCAAGTTCTGACTACTTTATTTGATGAAATTATTCCTTTTAGAACAGATAAAAGTTAGGTAGGATGATGAAATAAATGTTTCATTTTTGTATTACATTCAAATTTAATCTGAAAGGTCATGAATTACTTTTCCTTCTTGTAGACATGTATGATCACTATTCTGGCATTGTGCCCCAGATAATGGAAGGTAATACAGCACTACTAGAAAAAGCTGTTAAGGAGCATACCTCTGGAGAACGACTATTTTGTAGTTTAAGGAGCAGGTATGAATTGATATATTGACAGGTAGGCTGATCAGGGCACCATGTCACAGAGTCTTACAAACAAAAATACAAAAATGAGAAACTTGACAATTTTTATTGGTAAAACTCTGAGCTGCAAAACAAAATAAGTTTTTTTGATAAGAACTGCACTCCATTTAGTTGAGATTGTTATTAAGCAGGCTTTGAGAAACCTGACTTTGAATGAATATCTTGTTGTAACATTCTGCGAGGAATGGACCCTGTGATCTTCAAAATGTCTATGTATCTGTGTTTAAAACTGCAGGCTAACTAACTGTTTCTTTTATTTCTACTAAAAATGTGTCAAATGTCCAATTATTCTAGACGTTTTGTGGCTTTGTTGTCAATTGTTTTTCTTTATTTTCTTGTATCACTTGTCAGTGTTGTTTCTAAAGATATTCAGTTTAAGCCTATTTATGGTCAAACTGATTGTTCTACGACCAGTAATCATTAACTTAATTGACATCCGTTTTTGTAATCCCTTGTGCTTTTAATGTAACCTATTTTGTCTCATGTCTTTTCCCTGCTTCTGTGTGGCCCTTTCAATAGGATGGACTGTAAGTATTTGTTAGGCAGTTTCTTATAGTGATTTGAACTTGTGGCGTGTTTTTTGAAATTGCTGTTGACTTTTTGAAATGCACATTTTTAATTCGCATCATCAATGATAATTAGAACAACAATAAGCAATAATTGTTATATTTTTCTAAATCAGAAACAGTTGGATTTTTCAAACAATATTTTGCATCTGGAATATTCATTCTTGACAAATTTTACAGTGCCCTACACAAATTTCATCATTAGATTGATTTGAATTAATTTCATTTTATTTGAACCATGTCTAAACCTGATTTCACTTCACAGATGTATCAACGGTAGTACACTCCTGCATACTACAGCCTACTTTGGTGTACATTCGGTACTACGCCTTCTACTCACCAAGAAACTAGATGTTAATCTCCTAGACTACAAGGGTGCCACACCCATCCATAGAGCCAAGGATGTCACATCTATGAAGGTAAAACACAATTAGTTTCTCCTTCCTTGTTCATGAAAATTGATAAAAATTATCTTGTCATTGGATAACTGTAAAGACTTGTCAATGAATAGAACTTATTAGATACAGTGTGTCTTTCAATAGTGTAATTGTAAAGGGATTATAGATATCCAAGCGTGTTGAGCATTATCAAACCTTCTCGGTAACAAAATCTTGGACACAAATACTTTTAAAATGCATATTTCACTATAATATAGAATTAAGCTTTGGATCTGTTATCGACGTCACATTTTTCTTGTCCAAATACTTGATAAGATTTTTGAAAAGACAGAATTCAGAACCGGACCGAGTTGATAAGTCCAAAAACCACGGGAACCTGACAGTTTAGCAAAAAGTAAAAAGAAACAGCTGTTGTTTTATTATTTTCATTCATGAATTTCGATTTTCGTGAGGAAATAATAACCGGCATCATGACAATCTTCGGATTATGTTTCTTTTAACTTTTTGAGTTGATAAGATTTGTAGATAAAGAACAAATTGCTTTCCTTAATTTTGTATTACAGTTTTCCACCATTGCCAAATGTTGATAAACAACACATTTGAAACATTCACTGGAAATATCAACTTGATTGGCTTAATTATTTTATGTTTGACGTTTTCAGATTTTACTTGATGCTGGTGCAAGGGTGAACATAGAGGACTCAGAAGGCAACACTCCTCTTCATGTCAAGTGTTACGGGGAAAATGGGAAACCATCTGAGATTGGTTGCATTGATTTGTTGATTGGGCAGGGAGCCAATCTGGTAGCCCGTAACAATCGGGTAAGTTCAACAACAGATTGAAATCTTTGTCAAAGATAAGGAACTGCAACCGTTTTATGTTATTTTTGATTGGGTTAAGATTTTCAATTAAACAGTTGTGTGACGATTTATTTGATGGTTCTTAGCAAATATGTCTCGTGCTTTTACACAGAAAATTTGTTTTTCATTCTTAAGTCGCCCATTTTCTTATAACTAGTAATGATCATTTGGTTTGTAAAAGATATCTATCGAAAGTCACATGTTCATATTCTCACTGACGCTTTTGATTCCAACATTTTACAATGGTGATGATTAGGGCTGTAACGGGTCAGAAATTTTCGGGCCGGGTCGGTTTCGGGTAATTTGCTCACGGGCCTGGTTATTTCGGGCCGGGTAGTATGACGTCACTGTTTCAATGAAGTACGGTCTACTGGGTATTTTATATCTAAATTCCAATGTTTTAATCAATTGTACCTGAAACATTCATTCTCAAACACAATGTATGGCCTCATGTCCAAGGCTATAAACCCAGCAATGGCCATTCAATTACTGGATTTATCACGTAGACAACCAATTATCCTCGGAGGGCCGGTGGTTGCGGTGAGAAAAAAAAATAAAGGGTTCAGAAACGTGGTGTTTTCCTAAATTAGATTTCGTTTTTTGCCAAAAACATAATTCGGGTAATACCCGAATTTTGAAGTTGATCTCGGGTACCCGGCCTGAAAGAGAGAGACCCGCGGGTTTAGGGTATTTTGGGTAGCTGCTACAGCTCTAGTGATGATGTATACAAAAAAGTGCTAATTTTCAATTCATGCAGTTTTGTTTCACAATTGACATTTTCACATCAAAGTTTACTCAATGACAAAATAACAACACAAATAAGTTATGTATACTGGCTTATAGCGTTAAAATTAGCACAGAATTTACTAGGACCCTGGTGGTGTAGTGGTTTAAGCTCAACTATAATGTAAATAGGAGACCCGGGTACGATTCCCGGTCGGGTTTTGAATTTTTCTGTCTTTTCAAAATTTATCACAAAATAACAACATTTGATTCAATTTTCAGGGTCTCATGCCAATTCACTGCTGTGCTATGCAAGGACGAGTAGATGCTATCGGTCGGATTCTTCGAGCAGACAAGAACGAGGGTGCTATCTTAAAGGCCTTGGAGAGTGAAGACCCTAAGACACCACCCAGCTTGGTACACTTGGCTGTGGCCAACGACTTCCTGCACTGTGCCAACTGGTAAATGGATTTTTGTTGAATTTGTACTAACAGCCTTTGATCATTTTCCTAAAAAATGATCGGACGTACTTAAAGATACTGTCTCTGCGTTGGTCCCAATCTGGCGTCAAATCGCAAATCAACTAGAAATGTTGTGTAGGAGTCCTTTGTTGAGCATAACTTACTTGCATCTGAGTCAAAAAACTGCAAAGGGGCGATTTGAGAGCTTATGTGTCTGATTTTAACCTACTCTTAAGAGTAGGCTTGACTTTTTATTGGATAAAAAGCTCTCAAATAACCCCTTACAGATTTTTTTTGAATTTTTTGACTCAGGTGCAAGTTAGTTATATTCATCAAAGGACTCCTACACAAAATTTCTAGTTGATTTGAATTTTAGACGCCAGATCGGACCAACACAGAGACATAATCTTTAATAATAAGATTTAAATTTCCTTTTTTTGAAAATGTAGGAATTTTCCCTGTATGGAATTAGAATGATCAGATAAATAAGTTGGTACTTGTTGTTCTATTAACTATAAATGTGCACATAGTAGATATTTTGGTGACACTTCTTTGTGGGATAAATGTGTTAAAGATACGGTCTCCTTGTTGATGAGGATCTGGGGTCAAAATTCAAATCAACTAGAAATTTTGTGTACGAGTCCTTTGATGGACATAATTAACCTGCATCTTAGTCAAAAAATTCAAAAAAATTGGGAAAAGGG
>JAOXYC010242012.1:0-10359 GCA_028565715.1 Phoronis pallida
AACTAGAAGATGTGTTAATACTTAAGGTTGAGCAAATTCTAAAGCAAGTAAGGTACTAAAGAAAATAACATCTATTATATACCTGTCCATGAGTACACACCCCAGAAAATTATTAATGATGACTTGGGAACAACATTCTATACAAGAAAATACAGCATTCTATACAAGAAAATACAATGTAATGCTTACCTGTCCATGAGCGCATCTTCAAGAAGTGGTGCAACAGCATAGATATAATCCTTGCCCATCTCACCAATATATTCAAACATGAATGACAATGACTTGAGAACACCATTCTGTACATTCAGTTCTGGTACTCGGTACTCGTTCATTAGACCCGGTAGCACTGTGAATGGTGAACAGGTCTCCGCTACAATGGCTATGGCAACAGTGGTACACACACGATTCTGACGCTCTTGCACTTTGAGATTGTTGAGTAAAGTTGCCAGGACATCATGTGGTCTGTAAGATAAAGTATGATTTACTTTACTAAAGGTCAAACATTTCATTGAAAAGAATGAATTAATTGCTTGATTTATTTAAAACAATATATGGCTGCAAAATCATACTTCAGACATTTTTTTCCCACTGACAAGCAGTCACATGTATTTTTAATTACAGAATGCACGTGCATGGCTTGGTACTTCATTTCTTCGGATCAAAATAGTTTAGTACATGTATTATATTGTGCGATATAATTCTTGCAAATTATGTAAATCATCAAATTCTAGTTTCACTTAATCAGTTTCCTATTTATATTTATATCTCACTTACCCAATAGCTTTAGCAATGTAACCAAATGTGTTGACTGTGGCTCTCCGGATTGCTTTCTTGTGCGCTTTCAGTAGCTCCAGCAACTCAAAGCATATCCTCATCCACTCACGAGCTGAGACAAACTCTGAACCACGATCAGCAATACGCCCGACCAGATCTATACAATTTTCTTGGACTTTCTCATGTCTGAAATTAAAAGAGTTCTATTATATAAGCATTTCAGTATCACATGAACTTACCATTTGGGTCTGTAAAAATAATAAATGAAAGAAATTAATATGAAACTCTCAAATTAATGATACACATAAAATGCACAATTGCTTATTGGTATTAATTGTAATCCAACAAAAGACAATTTTTTTGTATTCAGCAATAGAGAAATTATTATTATTCAATACTCAAAACTTCTACGCACCTGTTTTTCAATATAGGTGTAAGACGAGGCAGTAGATCCTTGATGGGTGGGGTCATCTTGGTCATACCAATAACATTCACAATAGCCTTGAGGGCGCCCAGAATACTTCCCAATACCTCTGGATACTCCTCTCCTAGATACTCATACAGCACCACACCCAGATGGCCCATGAGTTTCTCTTCCTGGCAAGTTTTCATCACAACAGCGATACGCGAGATCAAGTCAGCGGCCTGTTGGCGGACTTTAGCCGATTTGTTGTTGAGACGCCAGAGGATGGTACCACATATCTGAGGCAGGTAGGGCTTGACCCGCTTACTCAGGGCATTGACTACGGTGCCGAAGCCATTCAACATGACTACATCCTGAAATAAAAGAATTTTGTTTGAATGTAAGGAACAATTAATTAAGTTTTTTTAAATCAAATACACATTTAAAAATTTCTGTTGCAGACGAAAAACATTCAAAGGGAAAGGTTTTCACTTTCTACAAAACCATGATTGTTCTAACCCTGGAATGGAATTAACACCAAAGATCAGATCTTGCGGAGTGAAAACCGACAGAGAAAATCATCCTTTGGAACATTAACAAGGTTTCTGTTCTTTTTGACACACAAGTATTTTTCCAACCTTTACCATTTACCAGTTGATAAGAAAGAACAGGCTCATTTGTTGATGGGTTACTACCACCTCGATTGTAAATCAATTTTTAGAGCCAATAGGGTGCGCTTAGCAACATTTATGACATTTGGCGACTGCTTGTCGTTAGCAAAATAAATTTCTCAAAACTTAACCTGAAAATTGGTGATTTTTTGTCAAGGAGGAGTTGAGTGGAATTTGAAATATAATCCTCTGCGACCGATAAACTGGCTTGTTTCAATGATGTATTCACAAGAATTGCGAACGATTCAGACTCGGAATGGCTTTTAACTGTACAAATGCACCCTATTTCAGAAGATTTCTTCGCCATTAAATCGGCAAGTACCATTTTCATAAATATTTGGCAGTGAAAGAGTTAAACTCAACCAACCTCTGTGGTCTGTTCCTGGAATGCATACAGTATGCCATCAATAAGTTGTTCCTCTAGACGGGAGTCGATGTCGGCAGCACCGAGATTCTCCATGATTTTCTCTATGGTCTCCATGACCATCTTACGGTACTGTTCCGCCTCATCTTTCAAGTCGTCAACGACCCGAGTGATGATTTCTGCTGAGCCCACCTTGTTTGCAATCTCAACAGTTGTGTCAACCAACTGAAATAATAGATACCATTGGTTAGTAAACAATTGCAATTTTTTTATCTATGAAATTGTAGATACTGGCGTACATTTATCTTATGAATAGAATATCAAGATTCAGTGACCTTCAATATGAATATTGGAATGTTTATAAAACAATCAAGTAGTACAGACATTGCTAAATGCTAGTTTAAACCATTTTTGATTGTAAAAAAAACAATTGAATTTTGTAATATGAAGTATGGAAAATAATGAAACAACAATGAATATGACAATTCCACTATCTAGCACATGAAACAACCACTTCAAAGTAACATGACTGTTTTTTTTTTCTACTTAAAATATTACATATTTTTCTGAAATATTGAGTATATTCAATCAGCGTACCTGTCTGTAGTTGCGTCTGTCGAGAGCCATACGCTGGTTCCAGAAATGTTTGAAGAATGGTGGTAAGATTTCATCCTTGATGTACTGTGGTTCCACACCATCTGTCGCACAACACTGTTTCACCACCTGAAACAAACACATGGGTTCAGATTACATTAAATATTTTTTGCATGATTTTGTTTGCTATAATCACAGACCACAGATGAGTCTTTCACCATGAACAGAGGTATCGTTCTTGTAACATAAATGTTTCAGTGTCTGTTAAAAAAATGAATAAATGACTGGAGTAATGCCAGTAAAGTGTCTTGCTCAAAGACACAACGGACTGCACGGGGCAGGATCCAAACCAACAACCTTTCAGTTATGTGTCCGACGCTCTACCAACTGAGATAATCCGCCTGGCTTTAAAAAAAATATTAATAGTGTATCTGAAATTTATATGAAATGAACTTATCATTCTTTGGCAAAACAAGCTACTTTCGACAGGATTTTGATGATATATTTCAATGTTGTACAAGACATCATTTTTACAAACATTTTGTATGTACAGATTCTGCTTATATATTAGCAACAATATAGTAGTAAACCATCATACCTTCAAAACAATTTTCTTCATTTCCTCATCAGGAGACTGAAACTCTCGCACGAGAATCAACATGACTTCCCTTGTGTAATAGTTAGCGTATTCAGCGTCCATCAACGGGATGAGATAACCAATAGCCTTCAAGAAGGCAGCCAGACCTTTACCGCGATGTTGACGGATACCTTTCCATAAGGGTTTCAGGACACTATCAAAGGACTCGATACCGTAGGGTGTGGCAGCTTCGGCCAGAGCAGCGAGAGCCAGGGCTGTGATGGTACGCACCTTCTGCTGTTCATCAACCAGACCTGGAAGATATGATGGGAGCTATGAACATGAAAAAAAACAATAACAATGTTTATCACATATTAACTACCCTTGTATTCAGTGTCATAACACTACGACATAACATTATTGCGTTATGCACTCAAGTCAAACTTTCAAAAAAATGGGTTACTCAAAAATCCAAATTTTTTCGCAAATTGGCGATGTCATGTGATAAAATGATTCTTAAATTCATGGAAAGTAAACCTTTTATTGGATTCGATTTTAAAAATCATAGAACTGGATCAATTTCATTCTATTTGCGGAAGGCTATGCAATAAAGCATAACACAAAGTCAATAGTGTACACAATACGCTACCCTTTACTTACCATGTTCTATAATCTCGACGAGATTCTTGAGATGCGGTAGTATAGCACAACCCATCAAGATGGAGATCTGTTGGACGATCTTAATACCCGTGTGTCTGGCTTGCCACGACTTCTTAGATTTACACACAGCTTTCAAGAAAGGTAACAGTGATGGAATACCTGCCAAATATAAAATATTGAGGTTTTAATAAAATTATTATATTAAATAATCAACTAAAACTTGATCAAAGGACTTGCTATCAACCACAACATACCTGCACTTAAGAAAAAAAGAAAACACTTTGATCTTGAACATTCAGTTACGAATATTTTGGTATAAAAATGCTTTGGTACAAACCAGATTTGTGTACGACATAGCTTATATATTATATCTTTGCACCGTCTAAATCACAATTACCACCATAAACTAGCAAGACATTCCAAGTTTGCCTACAAACGTACTTACCCAAGGCTGAGGCGACAACAGCAAAAGCCCTGGCTGTTGTATTACGTACATACTCGTCCATGTTGTCAATATCTGGTCTCATTGTGGAGATCATGGTAGCCAGACCAGCAGCCTTGGCCAGGTTAGAAATGATCTCGCGTCCCTCAACACGAGCGTAGTAATCTTCATCAATCAACAGTGGTTCTATGACCACAAGAATTTTGTGGACAAACGGTCGCACAAGGTCGTCTAATTTGTAGAGGATACGGTCAATGACTTTGACCAACAGATGTCTCTCCTGATCTTCTAGTGTTGGAGACATGAGCAATGGTAGAATTTGGTTGAAGAGAGGGCCGGCCCCAAACTCTCGAGCTTTGTCAGTGATTTGGCGCAGTGCAGCCTGTAACGAAAATTTAATAAACATCAGATAAGGGTCATTGTCACTGTTATCAGGCTACTGGAATATTTTTGGAAAACTAAGCATGCAATCCAGCCATCTAACTTCATTACTGGTTTGCTGTAGTCAGATTTTCTGCCAAAAAGTTGAACATCAATTAAATTTGAGAATTTTTCACTAGAAACAATTTTTTTTGTGAAAGTGACCATGGGGACAGTAGACCATTTACGATCTAAAGACCAAAATACATTGTGAAACATGCTCCCCTGGAGTACAATTACCTTTCTCATGGGTGGTGTTCCATTCTTGATCTTCAAGAGCAGTTTCATGATTTTCCTCTCTAGTTGTTCTGAAGGTGTCAGTGACTCCTCATCAACATCAACCTATAAACACACAATACATATTATTATCAATCAATGTTTGTTTTATGCCGTTTTTATGATTTACATTGTTTTTTAAGTACTTCATTGTTACTATGACGTGAAGCAAAATATTACAAATGCTTATTCTGGTGATCGAATGGCTATGATGTAGTATTTTATTTCCATCAATCTTTACCAAATTTCAAAAATTATCCACTTTTTGGGACCAGTTAGGTTACTCCTCTCAAGAAAGAATTGAACTTGTCTCCTCCGAGGAGATGCAAACTCAATACCCATTGAGTATCCTTTTTGTTTAATTTAATTTACTTTAACATTTAACTTTAGGAATTTGATTATTAAATGACCACAGGAAGCAAAAAACAAGTTTTGGTGTGTGTTTTATAAAAATATTATGAAAATCAACTCACCAGCAACTTGTCAAAGTACTGCATGTCATCAGGTTTCATCATGGGAAGGTTGCCCTTGGGCTGCATGTCCACTATCTCCACCTTACTATCGGGTGTCTGCATGCGGAACCCACTCTGACCGCCCATGGGTGTGGGTGTGGCAATCAGCTTCCTGGCTGGGGTGCGGATGGGGACATAGCCAGCTGGTGGTTGCAAAGTCTACAAAGAGAAATGCATTAAAAGTTAATAACTTGATGCAATGCTGTTTCTAGTTTTTGTTCTTGTTCAGTTGCAATTAAATAAATGATGAATTCAACAATATGAATTGAAATATATATATTTGAGTTTTAAAAATAAAACGTTAAGCTGTGAAAACAAATCTAAGGAAAAGGAGCATTTGTTATTTTGCTACCCAGTGTGTGTTTTGTGCATTTTAAACTTGTCCAATAAATAATCAATATACCTTATAGCCAGGTGGAAACATTGTATCGAGCTCATCATCACCTAGTGGTCGATTACGCTCGTCAATTTCACGTTGCCATGTGTATGCCTGCATCTGCTCGGGCGTCATGTGCATCAGATGACCTGTAGTGGAACACATAAAGGGTAATGAAAAATGGTACTTTTTTAAGACCAATAGTTCAAGTCAACTATAATTACTGACATGTTTGGTGTGAATAATGTCTCATGTCAACAACAAACTTTAGATGGCGAACATGTACACAACTTCATGGCTATAAAGACAATTTTTCAAATGTGAGATCAGTTTTCCTTCTGGGTTCTCGGAGGCAAACAGAAGACCAATTTTTCTATTATGAGATGATCTTACAAGTTGTATCTTAAAATAACAATTTTCCTTTGAATAACTCAACATTAATACTGAAATCAGATGCATTACCTGGTGTTGGAGTGGCCATAGCCATGGCAGCCTGACCGGATGGTGTCACACCGCTGGGAGTGAAACCACCCGGAGTGAAGCCTCCAGGTGTGGCCCCACCTGGGGTTGTTCCTCCTGGGGTCATCCCACCTGGGGTCATTGATGGAGTCAATCCTCCAGCAGAGGGAGTGGCACCTGGTGTTTCATCCCATCGTGACCGTCGCTTGGATACACTAGGTGTGGGAGTCTCCTGGATTAGGTCACCACCACCTCCACGATCTGTGCGTGGTGTCTCCGCCCAACCGCTACCATGTCCGGGTGTTTCTGAAAAGAAGATCTTTAATTAATTTTAGTTCAGATATTAGAAGCCATCACAACAATAACACTTGAATCTTATGACACGAAATTTATAAATCAGTTAAATTTCAAGTCATGTTATTACTTGAATCTTATCAATGACACAAAACAACAGACCTAAGCAGGAGGACAGTAGCCTTTAAGACAGCTTGTTTGAATTTCAACTCGATTAAGATGGTTAAGTTATAAAACCCTAGTCAAGCTACACACAAAAATCCAGACTTGATCTCCTTAAACTCATACCTCTTTCTGTCCTGGGAGTTTCATCCCATCGGTTCCTCCTGGCACTGGGTGTTGCACTGGGAGTAGCATGTCCAGGTGTGTCTCTGCCAGGGGTCGCTGCTCCTGGGGTAGCATGCCCTGGGGTCTCGGCCCAGTTCCGCTCACTCTGGCCTGGGGTGGCTCCAGGTGTCTCACTACCCAGAGGCCTCTTGCGACCAGGAGTCTCCTCTTCCCAGGAAGATTTCTTTTTAGCTGGTGGCCCTGGAGTAGGGGTCTCGGATTCTGAAGGTGTCGGTTGATCCCAGCGACGACGCTTGGATGCCTTAGGTGGTTCTTGTCCATTTGTTGCGTGAAGGTCTCCCGACTTGGCTTTGTCTTGCATTTGTTGCCTGTATGCTTTCTAAAAAACAAAAAGAAATCTTATTAACTCTGTGATTAGTGAAAAGTTTGTTCACATATTGGTCCATGTCATTCAATCAGTATCATGTTACATTAGAAATAATGCTTTGAACCACCTTCTTGCAATTAAAATGCGTTGCCTCAAAATTATCCTATAAAGTCAAGTCAATTATTTTAATAGTAACGTAATGGAATTTTGTCAACCAGAAAGAAAATCAACCAACATCAATGTACAAGGTGGAACAAAAGGGCAAAGTGGGAAAGTCAAACTTGTATTTACCTGGTCTCTGTTAATCATCTGCTCACGCATGATGTCCACATATGTTCTGCTGTTCTGTGATTTAGGGTCAGGGGTTTTTCCACCTAAAACGAACAAAAATAAGGTCACGACAGAGGTCGTGACGGAATAAATCATTTAGTGGGTGTTCTTAAAACAGTGTAACCGAACTAGAATCTAGTCAATCATGATTATTTAAAGAGTTTTCACAAAGCAATCTGGTTTATACCTCACTTCAGAAAACTTTTAGAAAATTGACCAATGAATATCTTTGGTCTTTCAATTTGAACAAATCTTGTTTATTATGAAATATGCAAAACGTATGCTAATTCCAAGTACAATTTGGATATGAAAATTAGTTCTGAGGTAACTACCAAATTCCTTATCTCAGCAACCTGGCAAAGGAAAATGAAAATGGCCCAAAGCACTCACTCGATGTTCCAGCATTCGTTATACGTAATGCTGCTTTTACAAGTTGGCTTCAGGCCATGTTTTCAAAAACCAAAAGTGGAAAAACTCAAATGATAAGAATCTTAGCAACCTGAGTGTTCCCACTTAAATGCCAGGCTGCAGATATCAAAATAATTGAAAACTCTGGTTTTCCTAGATAACCAAGAGTCATTTGACACTTTACATCATACGTACGCTACTTCTTGTCTCCAACATGGCGCATCATCGGTGTCATCCAATCAATAAACCAATTACCTTTTCATCGCATGAGCCTAAAACAATCTCAAAATTTTGAAGGTTAACCCCTACCCCTAACAGTTTATCAAAAAATAATCGATTTCATACCAGATTTCGAAATTTTTGTTGTTTACAGAAAATTGCTACTGTTTAATGTCAGTCCTAAATAAGAAATGGAAAATGAATAAAATAACACTTTTTATGAATTTAATTTTGCAATGGAGAACTTTTCAAAGCATTGTAAATTCTAAATCAAACCTAGAATACAAATAAATGTATATAACTGGCAAAAAGTGATAAATTTTGAAGACAGAAAAATTTTGAGACAGAAAAAATCAAATCTGCATTTTAAAATTAATTTCAAGTGAGAGGAAAGCAATCCAATTGATTTGATCAAACCTGACACGGTTTATTTTGTTATTTCTAGCCAAACATATGATATATTAATTTTATAAGAATTGTTCCTTCACTTGATGATACCAAGTCCAATGGTCGATGATACGATGCGATGCTGCTAGAGGAATGAAAAGAGAGTTGATTAGTATGTTTTCTTTCTGATTGTATTTCTAATCTCAACTCTTGTTCGGGCTAACATCCTCAGTCCACAAATTTGGCAAAGTAAAAAACTTTGAGTATCTTCACAACTTTCATGGTTCAGCAGCAAGTGCTTGATTTAGCTGTCATGCACAAATCTTATGAAAGAAAACAATAATTGTCTAAGCACAAAATAGTTCACAAAGAATAATGTACCAAAAAGAATCATAGATTTTGGTTGACATTTAGGATATTAGCCTTTCACGAACAAAGCATTTCAAAACAAACAAACAACATTCATTTGTTTTTATTTGTTGCCCATTGCCAAGTTCCAAAGAATGTGAAAACCTACCTTTGTTTATTTATCAGCAACATCATCTGGACTATTGACTTTCAATATTAAGAGAAAGCTATAATCCGACAAAAATTAAAATCCAGTGATCTCATTGTAATTTTGAATTCCTACTAAAATTTGGGTGATCGTAAAGTGTGAACTTCTTGGAGACCACATAAACATTCATTTTGAATAATTCAAACTGAATCTAGCTGTGAATAAACAAAAAGAGATGAAGATGATTTTGCAAAATAGCCTTTTGTCAGTTTATAGCTTTGTATGATAAACATCTGTTGAACAAAATAAGAACTTAACAGTGAATTGTAAATGGGCATCTCATTTTAAGGACACAATACTCTCATTCAGACCACCACATATGAAAAACATATTTTCATCAATCCAATGAAACTGTAACATATCTAAACCATGTGATTTTTTCTATACCAAATGCATTGGCAGTCAGAGTATTGTGTCCTTGAATTTTTTTAGAAAAAAGGATTTTTCTGCATTTCGTATTTCATTACCATTCAGTTTGAAAAGCTCCAGTACAATATAACATAGATTATTTTTCCAATATTCAACAGTATGAAATTTAATTTTTACATTTGTCTCTTTAGCAAAACTGATAACGGGACAGAAAAATCCTTGGTCTCACTATAACCAAACATCTTCAGACAAACTGAATTTTTATGGACATCAACAAATAAGCTGACGCCAGAACACCGCTTACCATCAGCGAAAGGGTCCACTCTGGGAGGGGAGATAATCATCTGACGTCTGTGTGCCTTGTACTCATTCTCACGGTCTGCAATACGTGCAGCTCTGTGCTCAGCAAAAGGGTCAAAGTCCTAGAAATATAACAAATAATGGAACATTACTTGAATGTAACTACTTGAACAGTATTAACTCGTGGTTCATGGTTCATGGAAAACTTCATGCTTGTTAATTTACCATGTGTTAGTGCAGGGCCGCCGCATTTGTGTTTTTGGACAAAACACTTCACCCTGCGTGTCTCTCTCCACCCAGGTGTAGAAATGGG
>JAOXYC010242123.1:0-10356 GCA_028565715.1 Phoronis pallida
GTATTTTTCCAATGTGTTTAGAGCAAATTTTACTAATTATGACATCACAGATTTGATCAAAATATCAAAAATAATTTATTTATTTTTTCACTAAAATTGATTTTTCTAGCATAATGATAGCACTGTCAACCATTATAGACATACATTCAAAAATGGTTGTCCTGTCCTTTAATGTTAAAGCACTTCACGTGTTTTTTTTCGTGTTTTTGACTGATCCACGATTAGGTGAACTTTAGCCGCGCTTGTCACATTTAGATTTAAAAAATCTTACTGAGCTAATTAACGTGATTGAATGAGATATTTTTATGAACTTAATTATTATGGTAAATAAAAATAATAACAATAGTCTTCCCGGCATTTTGAATTGATTCTTTTACGCATAACCGATTAAACAAATGATAAACATGCAAATATTTTTTCGATCAAGTTTTAGATTATTGGCTTGTACTCGTTGAAAACATGTACAGATCCACCACTCCGAGTTTCTTTGAAGAATTTCATCTAGCTTTGCGCTGTCCGGGATCCCGAACGATGGGGCGATATGAGTTATCGGAACAATTTCTATGATCATTCATGCGCCAAATGAATTGATTTTGATTAAATATCTACCGAGTCACTAAGATTAACATTTTTCGCTAATTGTCATTCATGCCATTAGGACTTCTGAATGACTGGGGGGGGTCTTTTTCCCGGGGTCTAGTTTTCATGAACAGGTATTTATATTACGGGTTTGTATTTTACGATTTTTGGAATATATTTCACGAGTCCTATGTTTTTATAGGCGTCAGCTGCTTGACCTCATAGTGGCGTACCGCCGGCCCACTTTTAACCGAAGAACCCCCAACCCCGGGGCATCCCGAGGGCATTCCCACACTCAGTAATTCCTGAACCCCATTCAGTCATCGTGTATTGCACTATTATACATATTTACAATCCATTCTATCTACACACATTCACAAGACCATGTCATTTAATAGATTGTGCAGTCGTAATAATACGTCATGTATTGGCAATATTATAGAAAGAGCCCAATGAACTGGTCAGCCCGGTCAATATTGAAAACATGGAATTGTAAAGAAAGTTGGGAACGCCCTGTTATGTCAATGCATCAGCCCCCACTCACGTGGCCTGAGAAAGTGTTATTGCGTATTTGAATGGGTGCACTTTAGAATATTAGTACGTCGTACATGGACACTGTTTGATATGCCATTTTGTCATTACAATTAATTTTATATTGGAAAAATATTAGAAAACGTTAAGTTATTTAATTAATTGGGGAAAACATATATTTTTCATCATCAGTATTGATGAGAATAATTTATTTTGCACACTACATTTATCAATAGCCCAGTGGTACATGGACCTAAATCATTTCAGTTTTCCCGCCAGATCATTAATGACACAAATAAAAAAAATCCGTTCTATAATATATTGACTCTTTAATCGCCTATGAAGCAGTGTCTACGTTTGAATGAGGCTTATTGCGACTTTAAAACGTGTTGCTACAAACATTATCGCTGAAAAATGTAATCGTTGGATTCGTTGAATATCCCCAAAACGATTTATTACCGTACATTATCAGTCTTTGTTTGTAATGTCTCGCCCTAAACGACATCCGATCTATTGCATGTACATGTAAAAACACCCCAAGTATGCAATGCCGCAATACTTGGGAAGCCACTTTTTTCAGATAAGAATCCTGCATGTTTAACATGTTTTTTTACTCAAAAGCGACGCAATGTAAAACGCCTGAGGTCATATTATCTCACTGACGTGCTGACAAAATGACAACAAAAAGTCCATATGCCCACTATTTTAAACACTGCCAGGCGTTTAAATGTAGTCTATGTTTAAGACTGCGGTTCAAATATTAGGCTTTAAAGTTCCGACGTCTTTTTTAAGAATGTGTATATAAAACGACTGTAAATTAAGGAATATTACGAATCCTAACGACATTTTTCTCAAACGACTCAGTTGTCCTTTTCAGTATTTTTTGACATTCTATTCGCAATGCTACTCACAAAGTCATGGTAGAGAAATATAATTGACTAAAATGACCACCGATCACTCTCTGATAAATGACTATATGTCTCAGAATTGTACTAGCTGAAGTTGATGGGATGCACACTTATTCATAAATTTGAAAAGACAGAAAAAATCATCGTAACTGAACTGGGAATCGAACCCAGGTCCCCACAATAGCCGGTTATGGTGCTCTACCTCTCGGGCTACCTCTAAGCTACCCAGCTACTCCAAATTGTGTCTGATATTTAACACATAATAGCGTTAAAGCCAGTATATGTTTTACTTATTCATAAGTACAGTGTTCTCGTCAAGAGAACTTGTTGAGAACTCGTAATACGTTTTTAAACGTATTACGAGTTCTTTCAAATGATGGCTTAAAAACAAGTTTGTCACAGAGGAATACTGAGAAAAGATAGAAAAACAATTACGAATCTCAGAGTCACTAAAATTGGTCAAGTGCATACCACGTTCGTTACCGACCACAGAAAAAACTGAATCCGCCATCATTACGAATTTTAATTTAAAAATTAGTTTAAAAACTCACCAACTCTTCTTCAGAGCCACCACCTAGTGAATCGTAATTTGACATTGTGATGATTTCCTCTCTTCAATTCGCTACCTCGAGAACACGCAAGAACTCTGGCGGATCGACATAGTCATCATTGACTGCAACAATGTAAGGCGAAAATAGCTCATGACATATATAGTGACTTATGTTAGAAGTTAGGCGTTCTCAAGTGTATTCGTTTCGGCGACGGCGAGATGAAATGTTGTTGTATTCCAAACATGAATCGCAAAAATTGTTTTTTTGAAAATAAAAAAAAATCATCTTAAAACCGTATCAATATCCTACTCAACAATATTAGAATTATTTAATCTGTCCAACTGGAAATTACCTTGTTTAAAACTCCTAGTACTTCGGAGCCATCGCGGCCCCATCGACGATGATGTAGAGTGACTCAAGAATAAATACCGTCTTCCTCATTTCACTGGCGTTTTTTTCTTTTGCCAGTTTTCCGATTTCTTTGGACAATTTTCCATTGGCATGAATCAACCAAAAAAAAACAATAAACAATATACAACTTACTTGATCAAAAAGCAATCACTGTTCCCAGAATATTACACCTGGTCGCCTGTCAGCACTTTAACCGTGTGGTCTCAGTTAAAACCGGCTTACCCCGAAAAAGCGCCAGCTAGCGTTCTCATTCCACTCAATACACACCACACCCACTGTTATGTAATACATGTGTACTCTGCCATTGTCTGAGAGGCAATAGCTTAAACCAGCGATCACAGTGACTATTTACCTATCCTTAAGAGTCTGTTCTTTGTGTATTGAGTTAAGACCCAACCAATCCACATAACCAAGTATTGTTGGAAATTGTGTGAAATTGAACGAATTTACGGGGTTTATCCCAGGGGTTTGGTCTTAGAGATTGCCCCGAGCTGATCCATTCAGTCCATTCATGCGTTGTTGGGAGTCAATATCAATGTGTTCGATATAAATATGGTTAATTATTACGTAACATTAGTGAGCGATGAAAAACTGACCATATATCATATAACCCAATAGAAGAATGGATATGTCACCAACTTAGTCCCGGATATTGAGATGAAACTACGAGCACACCAACAAACTGGTACATTTGAAACATTTCAAATATAATTGATAAATATATGCACACAGTTATCGTTTCCTTCACTATGTTTACCGCTACAAGACAAGCAAAATTAAACAAAACACGCTTGTCATCAAATATGATTCATTTTAAGAAACAAGTGTTTCATCATAATTTCTCCTCTTGGTCTTCATGATTGCATCGACCGACAACGGTGTCTTGAAAGATCGTTGATAAATATGTTTTATTGTTTTTACTGGCTTAACAAATAAATCCCAGATTTTTCGTATGCTGATAAGGGTGAAAGATAATGTTTACTGTTATTATGTAAAAAGTTCATGTTTTGCTCATCAGGAGTCCGATTTTGAAGAGATTTTTTTTTAATTTTTGAAGTTCTTTTTAAAAGTTTAAAAACTTTACAACTGTCTGGCAACTTTTGAAAATTCGTAAAGATATTTGCGGCTTCGACCTTTTAGAGTAACCATCATAACAAAAATTAATAATAAATATCTAAATAATTTATGTTGAAAGGTTTTTAAACTGTATTTCGAAAAAAAAATTAAAGTTCTACATTTAAAAAAAGTTTTTTAAAAGACGAACAAATTCTTAAAGCTGGATATAAAATCCATAAAAGATTTCAAATTTTAAAAAGGAATCAACGTTTTCATAATATTTAAAACAAGTCGGTCGCCGGGTTCGGTGATTGGTTGCGCATTTTTTATTAATTTAAAAATGCGCGTCCATTCACCACCCGACCGATAGAGCGCGTGGGAGAGCGCGGGGTCGGTCTTAGACTCTCTGATCGTACGATTAAAACTGTTCGGGTACTAACATGTAGTCGGGCATGTAGTCAAATCATTGGTCAAATCGTAATCGCCAAGCCCCACCCTTATATTAGACTTGTCAACACTACAATTCACTACGTATCTGCGTAGAGTCAGCTGTGATTGAACCGAAGTTTCAAGTGAAGAGAGTCAACATAATAGTAGACTTGTGGTACACCCAACATTCACATACGAGGCAAATCTGTTGTGGCTAATTTGCGGGTGACTCCCACTCTTATCGAAGTACCCCAAAGACTGCATTTGGCGGGATATGATATTCCATCAGTCTACTATAGGCTAGTGGCCCGGCTCTGTTGACTTTATAATATCGTTCGGTATCTTACGTCACGGTTTCCGAACGAATTAGTAATACGACTGTACTCAACTTTGTGAACACATAAAAACGTTACTCCCTTAACAAACAGTTTAACACCATTGTCAACAGTGTTTAAGACACGGTGATAATGTTTAATGTTGTGCCATCACTTTGGTAGTAGACTCTTGTGTGATTAAACAGTGTAAAACTCTAGTTTACACGGCTCATACGAAGCCATACCTATGTAATGTTGTATCATATATAGTGCCAGATTAAAGATTTTAATTCTCTTGGACCAAATTTCAAATTCAAGTTTAATTTTGGGATTTACTTAATGTTTCTGTCTTGGCATTTTTAACCATTGCAACATTTTTCATAAAATCCAGAGGGATTTCTAAAATATCACCGTTTGTAATCACGTCAACGTCGAGAGGCACCTTTTTACTGTGTTTTATTGTTTTATCGCTGGCGATCGACCTTTTTATCAATAACTTCCATACCGGTAAGTTTTGAACTTTAAATTCTGTCAAAAAAAACTCAATCAATTTCTGTAATTCGAAAAAATTTGTTCAAAATAAAAACTTTGTCGCGCGACAGAATTTAACGCTGCTTAATCCGATGATTTTTCTCAAAAACTTTTTCTTTTTCAGAGTATTTTCGACTTAAAAAAATCTATGATAATGTTTGAAGTCCACGACAATTGTGAAATACTAAATTATCCTTCAAACGGTCTTTTGTCAAGTAAGTAAAACTTGATATTCAAAGGCTGTGTACAAAAAAAAATGGAAGTTGGCGGTTCATATACAACTACGGATATGTGATTGGCACATTAAAACATCGCACTATATCAATAATGCTAATGACTCGCGCGATAGCTGACCATTCAGCCGTGGACTTCTACGTTGGATCCGAATAGCTTCCCGTAGTATCAAATGATAACCATTGTTATCACGGATATGATAATAAGTTACTATCGAGAACATGACTTTTTCTTACAGCTTTCTAACTGTTCACAACCTTGTCTGCGACAAGGCTTCGAAACACCTCCAGAATATTGTTTAATAAAGTTATCATAAAATAAATACTAAAATGGTTGGACCATGTGCAGCATGAAGTGACGCTTGACAAGGGCTAATTTTAGTTCAAAAAGAACCACTCATGTTTACGAACAAATTGACAATATTTTCTTTGAATAAGATAAAAATGTGTTAACTCGGATAACTTGCAATGAAAGTTTCTGGTTAATTCAAGGTGTCATCTTCCGCGAATGTCGCCATTATCATGGGTCATACCATTTTTTTTTCAGGCCGAGGGTCTTGATCGCTGTTAACGTTGGTGACGGAGTTTTCGCCGCAGGCCAACTTGCACAGTTCTTAAGTGCACGCATAGTCACGGTTCATTTTTGAAGAACGCACAAATGAGAGATGTTTCGGCCACCCGCCCATGTCAAATTTCATCGACATTCAAATTCATAAACCAACACCAGACATAGGACTGAGCAAAGGGATCGGGTATCTTTAAGACAAAAGTCTTCCTATATATTTCACATGCACGATCTAAACGTATACGACAGATTTACAATATCAAGTGAGAGAAAGCATGTTAATTTCCGCTGTGCTTCCTTATATTGCAAACATATCTCGATACTAACTTGACTTGGTCAGTGGATCTCACGTGGGACCCAGACCACACCCACTAATTTCGCGTAATTGTGTTTTGTCCAGAAATATAGCTTTGAATTGCCCGGGGGTATTGTGAATATAGAAAGGGGCTTCTTACCGTAACAACCAATCATCAAAACAACTATTAACTCATTGAAGGGATTACAATGGATAACACAGACCTCGTACTGTGTTCCGGGACTGGGTTGGTCACTACATTTAGAGGGCCCCGGGATCCGCGGGGAGTAGCGATTAGCCGGTGATGACTAGACTACTGTATTACTGAACGTCATGCATTACAGTCGTGATAGTGAACCAATGTTACTGTCGTACTCGCTGTCTTCCGCATTGTAGTTTGTCGAGGACACGATAATCAAATGATTGTGTAGAACTTTGATCAGGAGGCAGATCGAACGTGATCAATAATGGGCCTGTTCAGGAGACAATTTGATAACATGTATTACAGTCTGCCAATGGTAAGTTGATTCTAATTTTAATCAATATCAGTAAAAACGTGTTGTATGTATAGTAGAATATTACAATCTTTTAAAAATATTAGGAAAAATTTAGCAACATTTTGGCCTGAAATTAATTAAAATTAATTTTGTGCTTCCCGCCAAACCATGAATTTCCTGCATTTGTAAGGTGGTTGAGGTAAGGAATTCCAACTATTGTGCATAAAAAAGTAACATCTATGGTAATTTGAGAAGTTTTATTGTAATTGACGTTTGATGACTTGCACTTTCATAAATAAGATTTCTGGCTGGACATCGTCCTCCGATCGCGGCTAGATTTACCTTTCTCACCGTACAATCTGATTGTTTCATGTCTAATACATGCCGTACGAAACGCTTATAGAACAGTGTGTGAGTGTAATCGAAGGAAGGAGAGGAGTGTACGATGTTGGCGAAGCGGACCGTTCTCTACCCGTGTATTGAACTCCAAGGATTTGGCCTTAGGAAATATTGCTTAAATTGACAATGCCGGTGACACTGGGACCTCACAGCTCTCGAAATTTGGTCAATATTCCGATTGAATGTGGTCGCCACCCGACATACTATATTTGTTTGGTTATAAATAAGTTGAATTATTGTATATTATGATTTACGTCGTTCGGCCAAAGCCCCATTATACTTTTCGCAATGGAAAACACACAACACTTTGTGAACGCCACAATACAATAGCAGGCACGCTTATTGTATCATGTTACCAAATGTACGGTGATAAACGTTCAACGGGGCTTTTATTATTTAATCAGAAACTAATAACCGAACAACAAAAGAGCCCACTGTACTAACAATGTTTTACTGCCAACGTTTGCATTGATTGAATGTTTTAACTTTGGTGAATTAAATTATCACGAGTGTCGTCTGTGAGCTTGTCCAACAATACTGAAAGTGACAAAAGTTGTCTTGTAAATATCATAAAATACTAATTAAAGTATCGACATTTCACTTGAATCAGCGTACCATTACATATTTAAATTTAAAATAGCCGTAACCGACGTAAAACAGGTGTAGATGATAAAAAATAATTAAAAAGTGAAAAGTATGACGGTTAAAGTCGGTATATTTGAGTAAAAACTCCCAACGTTCCGGATTTCTCCTTCATCAGGGGCTGAGTCAAAATAAACCATTTATTTTTACTCAGCCCCCGCGGAAGGAGAAATCCGGAACGTTTGGAGTTTTTACTCAAATATGCCTACTTTAACCGTCATACTTTTTACTTTTTAATTATTTTTTATCATCTACACGACCATTACAATATTCGTCTCGGCTTGGAAAAGCATTTAAGAGAAACGTGTACATAGAGCCGTGTTTTCTGAAATAACTGGAAGGTGTGCATATGCTGTATTTGTCCGGTATAGGTACAATAGACATGTTCTTCTAAGAGAAATATAAGACAATGTTGGAGTATGTCAACATATTTACAACCTGTTCAATCAGATGGTCGGGCTAATGTGATAGCAAATAAGGTCGGAATAACTCCTCCAATAAATCACAATCTTCAAGTCGTTCACTTTTGTCATATTAAAGTACACCGGCTAGATAAATAAACATCCAATATTCGACACAGTTCCTCCAGTAAATACTGTTGTTTGTTGAAATAACTCGATTATGTAATAGTAGAGGGACTTATAATTGTCCTTTTTGTTGACCTTGTTATTGAAGTCCCACATCTAATGGAATTTGTTTTGGTAACAAGAAAATAAAGAAATTAAAGAAAATTACACCCCTGCATTGGCTTGTTTGCTTTTGTAGCTATTTATAGAAAAGTCTGAAAACATCAAATGAAAAACACAATATTCTGTAAACTATGTTGCAACACTAAAATGGCGGGAAATTTGCCAGAGTGAGTGTAATACTTAATTGGTCAGTATTTTTCAGTCGAAGAGAAGTTTACTCTTACTAGTACGATTGGATTATTCTGACCCATTTCAAGCGACTGCCTGATTGGTCAGCAATTCCACTAGATGCATTAGCTTCTCGACTGGTGATTTCAATGACTCGTCGTGATCGTTTCGCGAGCTTTTTATCAGGATGATTAATAGTGCCCCTTCCCAATGTCCTAGTACATCAGATGAACATGTTCGTGTATCGACTAATTCAGGCCAAAACCCCACTGTCGAGACCTTCTAGACTCTAGTGCAAACTACTCCCGAGTATTAGTGCTCTGTAAATGTTGACAAAAACTCTCTTGGGACCTCCTAACAATTGCCTTGAATTCAAAGTCTTCAAATGCAAACATGATGTTACGTTATAATTCTCTGTGAGAGTTGAGAAATCTTGTAATATATGGTGTAGAGTTACTTACTTTTGTGTTAGACTTGTGTGTTTTTTGTTTAGAAGGGTGTAGTATGATAATCTGTTTGGCGTCTCTATCTGTCTCTTCGCGTTTGGTGTCCTGTTGCCTTCTCACATCAGTAACCTGTGCAAAATTACATATTCGAGGTCCAAAAAACGAACACATTTTAAGAATATCTTGAAACATCATCGCTAACAGCCGAAGTAATTTGAACATAAATTAGAAATATACTTATGATAAATCAGTCGTCTTTACGAGGTAGCGGAACCCGATCTCTCACTTCTTGCTAAGTGATATCCATATCCGTGCTATTCCGTATAATTTCACCGCTAAAAAAATTCCCCGTGAAGTTTGTACGTGACTTTAGCCTATTTCACATGAGAAGTGTTTTTAGCATATGAAATGCCGATTAAGACTAATAGAAAACTAAGTAAATATTAAATTAAATGATCGAGGACTACTAGACAAATCATTTTCCCCGTCCTGGATGCGACTCCCTATTCTTAACTAATAGCCATTATACTATAGGGACAATTTTTTTGCAGACATAACAACCAAAATGAGGTCCCAACTTAATTAAAACCACCAGGGATTTCCGAAAGAGCGCCCCCCCCCCGAAAGAGCGCCCATGGGCACTTTTTGGAAAAAAATTACGAAAGAGCGCCCATCGGCATCTCACTGAAAACTAATTATCATTTTTTTCGGTTTCAGATCATATTTTTACTCCATGCATGTAATGTCAGCTTCTGATGAGAACTCATATTTTCTGAAAGAGCGCTCAAGGGCTCTCTTTCGGGGAATCATCGGGTCAACCTGAATTTTCCAAAAGAGCGCCCGGTAAGCGGCTCGATCATGTGTCGCAATTAGTACAAATCAATGAAAAGGCCTTCAATTACGTAAATATTTTGGCAATATGACAATGAAAATTAGGATGATTGAATGAATCGTTCATGTGTTAGTTGCTGTATGGAAGTCATGATCTACACTCCTTTCATGAGTAACGTAATCGTGTTTATCACTTAACTATCGTTATATTCGAATTGATATCACTTTGTGATATACTTTGTATTATCAGAAAGTGGAGTACACGAGTACTGAAACACGTG
>JAOXYC010242234.1:0-10351 GCA_028565715.1 Phoronis pallida
GATAAAATTCGCACAACCGTATGCTGTGGTGTTTGGTACTTAAACCATATAACACTTCCAACACGTGCATACACCCCAGCCGCGAATGCTAGAATCATGTCTTGGAACATGGACAACACTTTTTTCAATGTCTCGTCCTTCACTGACTCGTTTGTCAGGATGATTGGGGTGAATATTACATGAGCACACAGGTACTGGAGGTAAACCAAACAGATCCCATTGCTTGGTTTGGATCGGAGGACCACCATGCACACTCCACCAGCTAAGCATGCGATTCCCCAAATGAGGAACCCAATGAATGTATAGGATAACATATCCTGTTTTGATTTCTCTATAAAACGTTGACACAAAAGATTTATTTTCCTAGTTTCTCCATTTTTCGTAGCTTTGATTGTTCAACATTTAACCTTTGAACCTGTAACAGAATGAAAGCCAAGTTAATAATAATGTGTATAAACAAATTTCTTATTACAATATAGCCAGCAGAGTTGCACTGTGAGTCAGTGCGACTGTGTATAATTTGTAGGTCAACTCGTGTCTCATAAACTAAACACAAACATAAAATGATTTCAGACTCCAGTTGTGTAATTCTTGTAAATGCTATGCCTGAAACAATGTGTATGACTTCTTTAATTTGTTCATCAAACATAACACTTGTGAAAACATACTTAAAACAAATCTGCAGCATAACTTTTCCAGTTTGCAACTTATTTTGCAAAGTTTGAAGTTCAGTTTTCCATTTTGCGCTCTTCTAAAAAGGAGATACATAAATTCTAACACGCCACCTAGTGGCACATTTGTAAAACATGTCTGTGAGTAAAAGCTGTCTGCTGTCTCCAAAATGCACTGCAAACTTGTCCTTTAATAAGACATTCGCTTGATTCAGTTACAACTCAGAAATAGAATAAAAATATTGAGTTTGAGTTTATACAGTGAGGTTTTTGTGTCAATTTGTACTAGACAAAATTTTGTGTGTGTAATTTTCAAATTTAGTGTTTGATAGCTAGGCTCAGGCCAGGTCAATTTCTCAAAATTAAAACTACTACTTAGATCTACCATTATCTCTTTCATTCACCTTAGCTTTATAAAATTGAATGCTTAGAAAATAATTATTTAATAGGAGACCTTGGTTGTGATGGTCAGGATATTTCATTTTAACCATGTTAACATGCCTACTTCATGAGTTGGCTGAAAAAATCTCTAGGTTAAAAAAATTCTTGAAAGTCATAAAAAACGTGTGAATTTTTAAAAAGTAATAATAGTGCTTTATTATTTCAGAATCAACCCCTCTGTTATAATGGATGGATGTTCTGAGAGGAGGGCTGTACACACACGTGAGCAGAGTCCATTATTCAAAACCCCAGGGAAGTCAAGTGTACTGACACAACTGTATAAATTGAACCACACCTCTGGAAATGGACTCAACCAAAAAGAAACTTACAATGAAAATGGCAGTCCGATGAAACTGCCATCTGAACAGTCATACAGCTTACTGAGTTTAAGTCAAACTCCATGTAAAGCTTCGACTCCTGTTCCTGGCACTCCACAGAGGATTGAAGAGTTGTCGAGTACGGTGTCGAATCCATTTGAGAAGTTTATGCTCAGTCGACTACACGTTGCAACATTCAGCCCGAGTGTCTTCTCTAAATTGTCCACTCCGAGCAGTGATGAAAAGGTTTGTATACTACTCATTCAAAATAATTTTTGTGTTGATCCCGACTAATTATTAAAGTTTTTAAAAATTATTTGAAATAACTTTTTATTTGATCACATTTTTATTTGCACCAAATGTTCAATAAAAAAAATCACAATATTTTTTGAATAAATCTTGTTATTTATTATTTAACAAATTTTGAAATATTCTTTAAAAAAAATTACTGCTGTTTTCAGAGTACGAAGAATTTCCGATGGTCCATTGATCAGATGGCTTTGCTCCACCCAGCTGATATTGATGAGAATATGCTGGAACACCAAGCTGAGATGTAAGATTTTTCAAATCAGAAGTTGTATTGGTCTACGCTAAAGCAGGCTTATTTCAGGAATTGTAATTACCTGTTTATTGGTTTGTACAGTTCATCTTTATCTTTGGATCAAATAATTATAGTACATGAGTTTGAAGGGGAAAACTAAAGTTTGTTAAACTATTGATTTCATAAATTTTTTGAAAAGACAGAAACATTCTGAACTGGACTGGGAATCAAAACCCAGGTCTACCGCCCGTCAAATACTCTATAAATGTCCTTATATTCATGTATTTTGAAATAGTTTAAAAAATGAAGGTTTCAGTTTTATAGTCAAGTTAATCATTGTTAATTCCAGTGTTTATCATTTACTGTAGTTAATTTTTATCCGTCATTTTGCAAATAATTTTATATCATAATTGAAAACTCATGAGGACATATTGCCTTTACCAGCATTTCTCTGAATGAAGAGTTTTTATGATGGCTGCTTATAACACTCCAGCCACTGAGAACTGATAACAGTATTTTTGTTTGCATTATATCTGTTTATTTTGTAGCCATGACGATGAATTAGACAACCATGCTCAGAAGACCATAGATAATTTCTTCTCCTCTCAACTTCATGCTCCCTCCCCGTCACCATGGACACAGAGTCAATCTAGTAAACCAAGCAGGGCTACAAGCACTAGCTGTTCAGTTATCATGGGTATGTTAGAGATTGAAAGTTAGTACACAAAGTCACTCAAGTAAACGTAGTAATGCTACCAGCAATAATGTACTAATAAAGTACTAAGTAAAAGCATGCTGTCACACGCTTGTTTCGTTCAGGACTGTGGTAAAGGTGACGACTTATCTGGAATGACTTATGTGAAGATAATTTAGTGTTGTTATTGCATTTAGGACTAAAATGAGGTGACAAATTATCCAAAGGGGTGACTTAATTGACATTGAGTTAAGCCTCTTTAGTTTTCCTATGTGTACTACATGTATACCATGGACTGAAAAGTTGTGATGACTTTTCCCAATGATGTTGGCCAGTTAAGCAACAATGCTGACATTCTTATCTCTGATTTGAAATGAGTTGACGTGGGCTGGATGCTAGATTACTAACTTGAAACTTCATACTCTTAACAATAGTCCTCAAATAATGATGCCTCAATTAATAAATTGATCAATCTGTATAATGACATTTAAATGTTTTCAGAATCTGCTTGTGACAACACCTCTGCACCAGGAGTAAATTCACTCAACTCAAGCACCGCAGGACATGGTGGGAAGGATGGTAGGTCTTGTGACCATTCGTATTGTTAATAATACAGATATTTATTTTAGCAATATTTAAACTGTTATTTAATTTGGGAGACTTGCTATTCCTAACAGATCCTGATCACCGTCATACTCTTCGACTGTATGAAAAATTGACAGTCAAACTCTGACATTAAATTTAAGTATAAGACAATATTTAACAAAACCTCCCTCTCAGAAGGACTGCTTCCTAATTATCTAAACTGTGTCTTTTTTTTGAAAATTGACTTGAAAGTTTGTAATTGCACTAAATAATGGAAAATCAACTTAAGCATGCCATCATTTTATCTATTCCATAATATATTATTAAGTGAACATGGGCCTGATGCTCTTAATTTACTTTGAAGATAAGGGGAAATAACTTGTAAATTACATCATGCCATCATTTGACAATTTTCATCCGAATAAGAAAAACAACTTAATATTCAAATGTGTGTTTTCAAATTGTTTTAGATTCTGGATTGTATATATATTTTGTATTTTTTTTAGTTGCTTGTCAGACAGCTCTTTCACTTCCTGCGAACTTTGACCTTCAGAAAATTCTCGGAGAATTTTACACCAATAGTGATGAGTGCAATACCGATTCTTTGAGTACATCCAGTTTGAGACGGAAGCTCTTCTGTCAAGGAGATACGGAATCAGCACCTGCAAGTCCTGTCAAGTGAGTTAGCTCCCCGGGGAGTTGAGAATGTTACTTGAGTGAACAGTTCCGCAACCTGGGATAATAATCATTGTAAAGAGCTTTGAATAAGAGCCCATATAAGCACCAAGATTATTATTATTATTATTATTATTATTATTATTGTTATTATTATTATTATTATTATTATTATTATTATTATTATAAAGGTAATTTGATGGAATTTTATAGCCAATAACTGAATTCTTTTTACTTACTCACATTATGTTTCGTCAATATGCCATAGTTCAGAGCCATTTCCAGCTAACTGTGCATTTGACCAATGCAATACCTATTGGCCGGCTTAGAAAACATTTTCGTTAGTTAGCTTGAGGTCCATATGATATGGATGCAGCATTACATGTTTGAGTAATTGGTTAATGTCAATAATTTTTGTAATTTCATCATAATGTAGCGATTATAAAACTAAATGTGGATATTTTTTTAGTGCGTTATTCATTGATCTTGTAGGTGATTGTTCATGAAGTGCTAACTGATTTTTCATTTGACAGATTTGGAATGCAACATGAGCAAAATTTTTAAAATCTTTATGTCTTTCATTTTCGTCAGACATTGTTTAATTTGTCATTTCAAATTTTCTTCTAGACCCAAAGATCCTCCGTTTGTTTGCAAGTCACGTGACGTATCTCCTCAACCATGTCTGTCCCCACAGTTTGTTACTCCTGACCAGAAACGACCTCTACTTAAAACTGTAAGTTATCATGCTTGAAATAGTAGGTTGTCTGTCTTAACACTATATTAAGTTAAATCCTTCCCAAGCCTCATGAGGCTCATAAAGCCTGATGCTATCCTGGTTTCCATGGCGAGAGCGAGGCCACTCCCCTTGGCAGGTTAACTTCCCAGCCATAGCTGGTACTCATTCCCAGCTGAGTCGACTAGAACATTGCAAGTAAACTGTCTTGTTCAAAGACTCAATCAACTGCCTGGAGCAGGATACGAAACCCACTTGTCTCGCTTTAATTGAAAATAAGTATAATTATACAAAAGCCACATGTCAACTCATCCGATCATCATCAGTATTACAGGCAAATAAAACAATTGATCTACCATATTCTAAATCCAATTACACAATATACTCATATCATTATTGAGTCTTAGTCCAAGTCAAACTTATTTCTTTTTTTAAACTCAAATGTTACCGCCTTTCATATTTTTAACAGACTTTCGATTGTATTACAGGCTCAATTCTCATCAAGTCCAATAGTTTACCCTAAGACTGGGAGTTGTTCTAGACAAGGTTTCCCATCAGGAGGACATGATCACCTAGATTCTCCGGAGTTGTCTCCCATTATGTCCAGTAAAGCAAAAACACCAGCAACAGGTAATAAAAAGTGATTCTTACAATGAATGGGATGTAATAACACCTTTTATTGGATGAGATTTGAAAAATAATAGAACGAGCCTTTGGCGAGTTCTATGATTTTAAAATCAAATTCAATAAAAGGTGGTAGTACTTCCCATGAATTTAAGAATTATTTTATCACATGACATCACCAATTTGCAAAAAAATGTGGAGTTTTGAGTAACCCATTTTAAAAGTTTGACTGGAGTGCATAACGCAATAATGTTATGTCATAGTGTCATGGCACTGAATACAAGGGTTGTTATGTGATAAAAAGTATTTTAAACTAAATGATATAATTGTCAAAGGAAAGGGCTGAATCAATTCACAATTGTGTTGAAGCTGTGGGAATGAAATGTGTTTCTTTCCTAAGTATGTTGTTCTTTATAAATTTCTTGTGTCCTTTTTTTCTCTAAAAGAATGACAAACTTTGACGAGAGTCAAATTTTCAGGACAAGTATATTTTCAAACATTTAGTCGGTGTAAGAGTTTATGCTGTGATTATCTGCTGTGAAAATATGCAAAATGTTTGCCTTTAAAAGTAATGGCTTTCTGATGACAAGAAAATGAATTTGTTTAGAGTGATCAAAGATCTGACATACACTAAAGTTTAGGATTACTTGAACAGTTTTTCTTTTAAATGTTGCAATCCTGAAAAATTCATGTTTGAAAATTTCCAAAATCTATGTATAGAGTGAGTACACAGCTTAATTTCTCTGCAAAAGACTCATATCACGAAGACAACATTTTGAATCAAAAGTGAGGTTTGTCGTGCAGAACAATGCAATTTGCGCGTGTTAACGTGCAATGAAATGCGACTCGTGCTTTTCTCAGCAAATGATTTGGTTTTCCGTAGGCAAGCCTCATTTTGATTACTGATAATTGGGATTGCGCATGCTTGTGATATGAGAGTATTGTTGCAAATTATAGGACAATTTATAAATTTGTTTACTATTTTTTCAGGTGGAAGTTCAAGAAGTGGGCAATTTTCTATGCCACATACACCCTCCTGTTTTCCACTGCAAGCAACGCCCTCATCAGGTAGACAGACGTTACCGTTCATGAGTCCAAATATGTCGCCTATTAACTCTGATGATTCCAAGATGGCGGAGAAAACTGGGAAAAATAATCATGTGCAATCACTTAACTTTAATGGTAAACAATTTTACTTGTTTATTTCATTAGTTTTGTATTAATTGTAAATTATTTTCTTTTTGTTCGTTGTAATGGCCTGGTCTATTATGCATTGTTTACTTAAAATGAATTTAAAATTATTTTAAAAATTATTGCTAAAAAGATTAAGATTACCATAATGCATCCCAATTTAAAGAATTTACAAGTACGTAAACCACCTTGCTAATGGACAGTTGATCTGCTAGATGTTTGATCAAATGTTTTCAATTCTTTCTTAAAACTTTAACAGATTATTTTTTAGTGGTGGTATAAATGAAATCTTTAACTGTGGCAAGAAGTTTTACATTTGTTTCATTTTACAGATGAAACATTAGATGACGATCATGATAGTATCGGCAACGATCAGCGCCCTCTATCATACCAACACTCGCCGTTCCTGCTCAAAACACATAAAGATATTTCACCGGAACGTAGCAGTACCCCTACAGAGGATTGTGCAGTTCATTTCAGTAACAGTTCCCAAGTCGTTCATAGTCGTCCCATTTTCCACCAGTCCATGTTTGGAGGCGCCGCTCAGCTATCCGTAATCCGAGAAAACCAGTCAACAATCGATATGGAGATTGGTTTGAGTTCCGCGAATCACGATACAGGTTACCACACATGTAGTTTACAAAGCACACATCAGGAAACCAAGTCTCATTCTAGTATCGCCAATCATGATATTCCAAATGTATCCAATCACGACCTAGCAACCTCGTCATGTGATCAAGCAAATCATCATTCAGATTTAACAGATCAATTGAATTTCATGTTGGCCACAAGTAACGATACCGGTATTGAGACGAGTATTACCAATATCAAAGAATCAAAAGTGTCTTTTAACTTTGACAAGGAAAATTTGTGTCCAAATATTGGCACGAAATTTGGTGAAACAAAACTTAGCATAGAAACTCGTCATATGGATTGCCTCCCATCAAAAGTCATAAGTTGCCCTTTGGAACTTGAAACAATGCAGGAAAATCAACTTTGTGGTCAAAAGACTGTGCTTCCCAATGTGGAAAGGACTGACCTATTTTCCTGGGATCCTATTGGCTCATCAACTCCTAGCAGACGACATCTTGTTGAAGTTAAAAATGCAGCTAACTGTGGACATGAGAAAGGTGAGTGTGAAAAAAAAATCATATTAAAAGTTATGTATCGTCATAAAATTGGAGCTCTAAATTTAAAAATTCCCTTTGGGATAATGCTGAGAACTTATAATAGTTGGAAACATAAATGAAAAATTGTAACTTAATTTCAAAACCTTATCCAAAATGACTACATGATTATGCAAACTTATTTGTTCACTTATTTTTTTGTGCTTTCTTTCTCAAAATATGGAAGCTTGCTGATTCAGTCTAGTAAATATAAAAGAAGTGTTCTAAAATGAGATTTCAGCCATGAAACATTTTTTTTATTGCAGGGTTATTCACTATGGAAAGCATTAACAGACAGCCCACCCTTCAACATGAAAATATGCAGCACTGAAATGTTTACATCACACGTGCGGCTGCCTATTGGACCCTGGATGTTTTTGTGGGTCCTAAACATTTTTATACTGAGCATGTTTTAGAAAATTTGATGTGTGAATGAAGAAAAGTTGTTTTCGTTTTATATGACAACCATTTTATTGGGAGGAAGAAATATTAAATTCAGAGGTTGGAATGAAAACTGTTTGATTTTCCATCATTCCTTCAAGGCAAGAACCACTGTGGCCAATCACGTGACACAGGCAGACGATACCAAAATTACAAATGACAGACAATTAGAGTGAATTTTTTACAATAAATCAAAATATTTTAGAATTTATATGCATCCAGTTCTACGGAAGGAAATATAACCAATATATAAGCACAATAATTGGACTCCTCAGTTGATTTAGTTTGGAGAAAGGCGATGTAGCAGTTTTTCTCCATTTTCAAAGGGTGTAAGGAATCTGGCGCAAAGTTAGGAAAAGTTTTGCATCAACTAGCGAAAAAAATAATTAACCGTCGTGAGAAAATTATGTGCTTACGTGTCGTTGATGATACCAACTGTGCTTTAGGGTACGTTTTAGTCCATCGCATTCAACATTGGATGAAAAACCTATATTCCTTCCCTATTTCGGATTCGTCCATTAGTCACCTGATTGGCCACAGTGAAGAACTATTGTATTGTGTGTTTATTGTCTTGCACATCCAATTATGGATGGTAGCAAAATAATCCAATTAAGAATGAATGTTTTACAAGTCAAGGCAAGAACAATGAAAGTAACAATATTTGTTATTGTGTTTGCTGTCATGCCCATCCCAATATGGATGGTGGCATATTGTCCAGTTCGATGACATAGATTGTTCATTCTCTCCCGAATATAATATAGTTGAATTGTTCACTTACTGGGGGAACAATTTGACTACAATTGTTCTGTTTTTTTAGGATGAATTTTTTTACAAGATTGTGCCTTTTATATTGTGCCTCAAAATTGCATGTTATGAATTGAGGAAACAAACTACAGTTAGGCTTAACAATGTAGACACAAATTAAGGGTTTGGGTCAAAAGATGATCGAGCGTTCAAGGTATTTTGGAAATAATGCGCTTGGTGTGTTTTTATTGTCTATTTCTTATAAAGCCATTTTTTGAACAAGCGTAGATTCATTCTTGAACAACTTTTTCTGATAATGGTATGTTTAGGGAACTCATGCTTCGATTGCATAATATGTCTTTAAAACATTATCTTCCTGATCTACTAATTCACAGATAGTATTGGTTGCCGATTGTTCAGCCTCTATTGGAATGCAGTTACTGATGCTACTACTTCAAATGAAAACCAACTTTGCATGATTTCGTAAATGTTATATCATTAACATTAAGAATTCTTAAAAATCTGTTTACAATTTATCCTGTAGTACTATTGTAAGATTTTAAATCAAAATTTGAAAATATATTTTATTTTGAACTACTTGATATTTTCAATCAGTCCATTGCACAACTCCTGGTGAAATGAAACTGTTTTCTACACAAAACTGAGTTTTTGATGATTGCCTTTTCAAGCTATTTACGCCTGCGTTGTGAAAAAAGATCATTGTTAAGACTGACCCTTTGATTTTTTTTAAATCATATGTACATGGCTTAGACATGATGAATCTAATGCATTTTCAAACACATCGTAATTTAAAAACATTCTACATCACATGTTTGTTTGCACAGTATCTTCCACAAAAAGCCTTTTTTGCCAGATTTTCAAAAAAACATCTGAATTTACATTGAGAGCAACATTTTGCGCGTCGATATTTCAGAAAGCCTGCTTACGAATTTTGATTTTGACTTGCTGTTTAGATCCTCAAGAAGGAAACAAAATATCAAAAATAAAAACCAAAACTCAAGTGTCGTCAAAGAAGAGTCAAAGGTCATATTTTCGACTTGACCAACTTGCGTGCGATATGCTAAATTCTGCAAGTTGGTGTTCCTGTTTTGTCCATGACAGTGTTTGACTGATATAACTGGTATTGTATTTTTGATAATTTTTTAATCAAGTAGTTTTTATCTCCAACCCAGAAAGTATGAACAGGGATTCTCCATATTAGACGAGTCATCGCGCTCATCTTAAAATGAGTGCGGTCGTTTTAACAAGCACCGCGCTCATTTTAAAACGACCGCGCTCATTTTTACCAGCACTACTGCGTTCATTGATTCTTCTAATGAAGGGAATTATCCTCCAACAAGTGTTCAATGTACAATGTAATTTGCAGTTTTTCCAAACTGGAAAACTTCCACATTAATAGTAAATGAACCGGTAAAAAGTCTATAAATGTCTTTACTAATAATAATCGTAAAAATGTTTTGTATATGCTTCCTATACGGCTTCTAAAAAAATAACAATATCACAGTTT
>JAOXYC010242345.1:0-10347 GCA_028565715.1 Phoronis pallida
AGGCATTTGTTTATCAGTATACAACATTTCATCATCATAAGTCCATTTTGAAAAAAAAAAGTTGGTGGACCAAATACTGTGATTTGGCCCTGTATTTAATTACGTATTTAACGTCATGTATACTAATATTGTCCTTAATTGAGTTTCCTGACGAAAAAGTTTATAAACTTTGAAATATCATTATAACCATGCTTTTATCTGTATTTCTTGTAACTTCAATTAAATTTTACATATTGCTGCCTCGTAAAAACAGGTGCAAAATCCCAAACATTATTTGTGAAATCTCAACTTAGTGTTTTGTTAAATTTAAGTGATCAAAATAGCAAATGTGATACTTGTATGTTTTCAAATTTCATGTTAATTGATATTCTTGTTTAAAATCATCTAAACTATAAATATTATTGGGTAAAACACTTACTAAAAATAGTTTAAATAAATGTATCCATATAGGCCTACATACATTGTCAATTTATCAACAGATCGTATGCCTCCATAAACAGAATAGGAGCATTAAACAATATACCCCCATATAAGATCGCCTTAATAGTTTTTTAACGTGTAGAGTCCTTGAGCAAACATACTCGCATTAATAATTGATATATAAAGTAGCTGAGTAGCTATTCATGTAGCCAGTAGCTAGCCGTTTCACACGGATGTGTCAATGTATGGCCATTGATAGTCTCTCCCGCAGCCTATTTCAAACGAGTCTGTTCTCCCTACGCGATGATTGAGTACCGCTAAATATATAAATATGTTGATTACGTCACCCTGCTTAAACAAAGTCTCCTACTTTTGGTAAAAAAGAAACAAAAGGCCCCCTGCGATTGATACAGTCCCTCGACCCGAGTCGAAGGGGTGGAGTTCAGTCTAGGCCATTGACTGAATGACAGGATAGTGGGAGGGTGGCACATTCTGAACAATAACCATTTTTTTAACAACAATCATGACTTTATAGCCAGCTCCTTATAATTTTTTAATGTCTAGATATTGATTATTGTTGTCAAAATCATATGTGTGTGTAATAGTAATTTATCATTCAGTGAGTCGATTGAAAGTTCTATAGAAAAAATCAATTATTGAATATATAGCCAACTTGAAGCCACAACTAAATATTGATTATTACTGTGCACCTGCGATCATGTTTTTTTTTATTAACATTAAAATTAAAAGTATTAGCCTAATAAAATGGCCAATCGGTGATCGCCGGCATTAAAATTATTTAAAGGACTTGTTAATACCCGAATACCATGTCTTCTGGAGATAGGTACATACAGACCTGTATAATTCAGCTCGTTTTTGTGACAATTAAATATCACGAATCAAGTAAAGTGCTTTATATTGTAATCATTGATAAGAACATCTGTAGGAATACTTTTAACTCTGTCCATCGGCATATGAGAGTCTAACTTGTTTTTAAACTCATTGACAGTTTGTTAAATAAAGTAACTCAAGGCCACAAGCCACACACTTTTTTAACAAATTCAAAGGTGTATTATGTGTAATCAACGTGATTGTTTCAGTCTGTCGTTTTTACATCAGGCAGGCTGAGTTCATGCAATCGAATACCATCTGGCATCTACATTCTACCTATAAAAGATAGGGCCTGTAGGCCTATGCCCGTCCTGTTTGCTGGTATGTTTTGTTGTGCTGATTCCCAGCCATGAGGCATTCATCTAGTTGTACCTGGAAGTTCCAATGTGTGGCCCAAAAATGATCAAAAGGGAGTGTCAACTGTTGTGATCATCATAACATCACAAATAAAACCGCCCGGTGAAAACCGCCCCTACCAGGCATCGAACCCCCGACCCTGCGCAAACAAGTCACTGAAGGCAACAAATTTGACTAATCGGCTAAAAGGGCTAGCCCTCATAGCGAGAGAAAATATCGTTCCTATAAATACGGGTCTTACGTCATCACAGACTGCCAAATACTACACAACAATTGAACAAAGATGTTGTTTTATTGTTGTTGTCAATAAGAAAAAGAAAAAAAAATCTGGCCTGAATTCAAAGTTATGCATGTAATAAAAACTAGTACCAGGTTATATAAGCATCATCAGAGTTGTTTTAAACTACTAACTTAATGTAATATATACATCATTGAGCAATAAGCTTTACTAAACTGCGAAACTGGTCGAAAACACAGAAAACAGTCGAGAAAATCATATTTTAATATTCCAAAATTTCTTACTTTAGTCGTCTTTTTTCCTCTTTACTCTTCGACTCAGCCGGTTTTCCAAGGAACACAACAACGACAAGAATGACCAAAACAAGTTCCACCAAGGGTTTTCGTTCCATGGTGGTTTTGGCACATGCAAACAACAGTTAAAAGGAGAATAATTTCAAGTACTTGTCAACTAAGTTATTGCCATGTTGTCATTTTTTGTCTCGCATCTTGACGTCAACAACGAGATCAAGAGTTTCACTCTACGAGAAACGATTATATTGGCAAAAATCTGAAAATTAAATACGTCTGTTACCAACATTCCAAGTAAACATGAATATGTTTACAATTGTTGTAAATGATAAAGTATTAAACGTTTTTTCAAATTTAAAAAATGGTAATTATAACAAAATTGAATAAAAACGATGCTGCTGAAATAAAATCTGAATTATTGTTTTCGTCTGCTGCGCGGCCATGTTTGTTGTTTTCATGTGAGCGGTAGACTGCAAAATTAGAGTGTTTTGCCACAATGAGCCTGCAACTTCGCTCGTCTCTTCTGAAATTATCTGCATGGAGCAATCATGCTTCAGTTTACAGCACTGTCACAAAATGTGAACTTAACCAAAATGAGAAACCGTGGAGTTCAGTTGAGCTTTACGGAGAAGGCGAGGTGTGCAACATTTTCAAATTTCAATTACGTCCGGAATTACGATTTCGTCTAAAAATTCATGCCATTTTTAATAAGAAAGATCGACATTTTCAATCGCCAAAGTCAACTAGTCTCTCCCACAGCCCAGCTCAAACGATGGTCTGTTCTCCCTATGCGATAATCAGATAATCGAGTGTATCAAAGTATATGTTGATAACGTCACTCGGCTTTTAGTTTTAAGCGGTTACAATCAGTAAATGGGACCTTCATTGCTACTGACTGTTAGCATTATCTTGATCTTGATCTTGATTGGTTTACACTTCAGGACCACTTCTGGCATTGTTGTAACGGTTGGGGTTTAATCCAACAGGAGCGACTGTCACTGTTGGAACTGCTACAATTCTCTGCAAATCTAAAAACCTTTGCATGAAATCAATACTGCATATTTCTTACCTATAACAAGCCTGTTTGATTTGATACAAACAGGAAGTTTTTGCACGCGGCAATCTTGCGAAAAACGTGCACTTTTAAAAAGTAGGTCAAATTAGTCACAATCGCCGCAATCTACCTTCCCATGTTTCGAAACTCCTCCTCACATATCTTTTTATTGTTGTGTTGTCATACCTTTACCTAATAATGAAGTATTTTCTACTTTCAGATTCAACAACCACTACACCACACCATGTTCACACCCCATGTGGTGCCACCATCCAACTCAAGATTGGGCATTGCATTGCAACAGGGCAAAAAGATGGCGCGTCAAATGCGACGAAAGTTGAACAAAGACAACAAGAGGATTTCTGCTCCGTATTCAGCAAGTCTGGCATTTCAACCACCAACCTCTCTCTTCCTTTGGCAAGATGAGAGTACAAAACTGAAGGAATTGGAGACAGATCCTTCACTAGTTGCTTACAAAAATCCTAACCATGCAATACAACTTTTGACAGATTTGAACAGGGTTATTCAGCCCTTATCTTTAAATGACAATGACATTATCGTGCATAAAAGTTGTAACTTTGATAACAAACTGCAACCAACTGTATTCAACGTTAAAAAAGCAGAACAGGGTATTAAGCCAGGTTCTGTAAATTTGAAAGAAAATTGTGGAATGAACAGATATGGCAGTGAAAGATGGAGTCAAGATTTTCTTCAACAAGACCTTGCTAAAAGTGTTTTCCAAATGCACCATCGTTTACAAGATACATCAAACTTAAGCAACACGCATTTGATAAGCCCATTAAGACATGATCTGGGTAATGCCACATTTAATTGCTCAGAAACCTCACAGAAAGAGTCCTATTGTGTTTGGAGCAGTGAAGGGACCATGGATAAAACTCCTGAAGAGGATCGTGGTAACAGGCCTTCAGATGCACAACTGGCTGAAATACATGAAAAATTGGCAGATGCGGTATATGCTTTTATTTTTTTAATCTTCATTGAAATTAGGAAATCCCCTTCTTTACTTCGTTGTTGTATTCATTTGGCAGTGTGAATGGTACAAGCTGTACAACGTGGTCCCTCGTTTATTCCCCTTATTCAGTCAATGTGTGTTTAATTGAGTGAATAACAGGAAGTATACAAGGGACCACTATGATTTGCACTGTACCATGTAAAATGCCCTCTATATTCAGCTTGAGAAAATTATGAAAGTAAATCAATTTTTCTCAATATAACATATTAATATGTCCATGAAACAATATGTTTTTGATTTCAATATAAAGAGACTATCAACCTTTTCGAAACTTGACTATAAATAACAATGAATCTGTTCAAGACACTATTTTGGTCACATCACGTGACCTAATTCGCTCGACTGAGGAAAATGTTTTTGAAAAATGTATTGTGTCTCGGCCAGTTGGCTTCGCTAGCTCAGTGGCAGAGCGTCGGTCTAGTAATCTGAAGGTCCTGGGTTCATTTTCCTCAGTTGAGGGAATTAGGTCGAATGATGTGACCAAAATAGTTGCTTGAACAGATTCATGGTTATTTATGTTTATGATTATTCTAAATTTCAATGTACATTTATTTGAAATTATTTTTGCAGCTGCCAAAGTTTTTTGTGAAGTCTATAGACTACAGCATGTACCGTCAAGATATTATATTCGAGAACAACTTCCACGAGAGGCCAACCACAGTTGTGTAAGTAGTTGTTTCTGCTTGTCTGAATAAATTCACTTCTTATAGCAAGACGGAAAGGCCATGGATTTCTAAAAGTTTAAGTTTTTGTTTATAATTCAGCCAAATGCATTCAAGGAAAATGTGTGTTGATTGTAAAAAATATTTTCCTTTCAATCTCAAGGGTGAAATTGTTTGGCAGTCAAACTGTAGAAAGTGAAAAATATGTTTAGCAAAATTTTACTAATTTATTACCATTCCATACCCTGAAAGCAAGATATTATTTCCCTTAAATACTAATCTGGTCCGGCAACCATGTGATCATATCACTAGTGACCTAGTTCCCTCAACTGAGGAAGATATTTTTGAACAGTTTTTCATGGCCTGACTGGTGCTCAAACCTAGGACCTCCATGAAATATTTAAAAAAAATATTTTCCTCAGTTGAGGTAATTAGGTCATTAGTGAAGTGATCACGTGGTTGCTGGACCAGACTATAATAATTATTTATGTGAACAAACTTCTCAACCGATTAATATATAGAGCTAGAGGATAATTAACTAGCGGTCATCGAATAATAAATTTCTCAAAATGTGTCAAAATCTGAGCCTTTGGTGAGGATTTTGACGAGTTTTGAGAAATTTATTATTCAATGACGACAAGTTTATTGTTCTTTTCCTCACATGAAACAGTGACGACGTGTTGTCGAAGAAAAACAAGGATTTTTTGAGGGCGTATGAATAACAGTGATCCGTCAGAGTGTGTTATTTTCGATAATACATTTGAGATTGCGATAGAAACAAACTCATCATGTAAGAAACTCTATTATTTTATTAGTTATTACTTGACTTGTCTTCTCATTGCAGTGGGATTTCACCGTATGTGTTTGAAATGCTGAAGCTACGCTGGTGGGCTCACTGGCGATATTCAAATGTGAAATTGGTCATTTTGAAAATCACGCACCATCGTGAAGACAGCACGGTCAAGGTCAGGTGGCGTATCACAGGTCTACCACAAATGGAAACTGTTAAGATTTGGAAGTTTCTCCCATGGATATATCGCAAAAGCTTGAACCAAGATTCGGAGTGAGTTTGATAACGAGATGTGTGGCATAGTGTGGAATTAAGGGTTGGATTGCTTGATTTTAGTGAACAACTTTTTACAAAATCTCAAAAACAGTTGATGAATCAAATCCATGCATTTCAAATGAAGCAGTGTTCTAGCGGGACAGGCTTAAGCTGATGCTGTTCATCAGCAGCGACTGTCTGCTGAGGCACCACTTTCTGATATTTTGTGAAGATATGTATATTCTAACTGAGGTTGATTCAAATGTCAATGATGCAAATTGGCAATAGCTGTATGGATATCATTTTGGTTAAAAATGTGTTGTGACAAAATTTTAGATTCAATTGAAGACACCATGGAGTTCATTCAAAAGTTGGTAATTTTGTTTTTCTTGGTTAAAAGTGTACAATCTCGTTTACATTAATTTTTGAACATTGTTTTCTCACGTAGGTGGCATGATGCATTTTCGGTGTATTGGGTTGGCTCAGATGGTCTCATCTCCAAGCATAGAATAGACAGGGTGAGTAATATGTGAATGTCTGATGTACAAGGCAATTAATAGTTTTTCATCTGACATTTAAAATAACCAATTTGAATATTAATGTAATTTGGCAAAATATCGCAGAAAATGAGATCAGGCATCTCAGAATTCACTGGAAAATGTTTTGGAAGATGTATGTTTGGTTAGATTAAGGATTGAGTTCTGCTTCTTAATTGTGTACTTTTCATTAATTTAAAAAACAAAGCTTTTTAAAAAAAATCCTGTTTCGACAAACAGGGGTATGTGTGGTAATGACCAAATGTTCAGGCACTATTCAAGGTTTTGACTGTTTCTTGAATGTTCAAATATGGTAGCCTTACTCCATGACAGTTTGTTCAGTTATGTTTTACTTTGTTGTAGATCATGCCAGAAGAAGAACCTGAAACCGTCAAGAAGAATAGACTAGTGGCAAAACTAGCTTCATTGACTTGAGATGGACATGGATTCTATAAACAAGAAACTGCCAAGAGAATAGACTAGTGGCAAAACTAGCTTCATCACTGACTTGATACATGTCATGGAAACTATAAAATTTGGAAGATCATGTTCTCTTCCATGGAACATTACATAGACTGAACGGAAAATAAAGATAACTTCCAAGAAACATTCAAGATGGATAGGCGTAGCGTGGCTTAACAAACTTCATTTGCTTGATAGAGTGACGTATGATTGGATTTACTTGATGATATGCATAGAACAGTGGTCTGAATTTGATGAAAGATAGGCTAATCTACAGAACTATCTTGTTCATGAGGTTTGGTCATAGGGGTAGACTTCATGAATCTGAATAAACTTGTTGTTGTGTGTTGAAAACTTTACTGAAATTTGCCGAAAATGACCAAAATACTATCTTCTTTAAATTTCTATGTTAGGAATGTTACTTTGAAATTTTTTCATGACTGGTAAATATGGTTGTTAGCTATTATTTCGAAATATGATAATTGGTAGAACTATTGGTTACTAATTGTTCATGAATAAATACCTGTGATAAAACATGCGAGAGGATGAAATTATTATGAAGATACTGCTATTATACAGTTGCTCCAATAAAGACCTCTTAATGTGCAAAAGATTTATGGTCAGCGACAAGGCCTCACGTAAATGCTTCATTCGATATTAAAATGAAATCTACTTCAACTCGGAATGTATCAATAACTCTATTTGGGTTACTTACTTACGAATCAAAAGTAATTTGTAATGAATAAAATTGAACACCGTTTAAATCAGTCCCAAGGTTTTGGCACAAGGAATTTTAATACTGAGTGTACTTGAACATTGTTTGGTTCATGGTTGATAAAAAGTCAGGATAGCACATACCAACACTTTATTGAGAATGAAACAAATAAATTAAACATACAATGTAAACAAAAATCAAAAGGAAACCATATTTCAATAAATAATAATTGCCAATCGCATTAACAAAATCTGTCAACTAGAAAACAGTAAACAAATATCAAAACGTGTTACTGAAAACACATAGCCACACTAAAGCAAATGAGAATCAAAGTTTGATTGCAAAACACTCAATTTTAAATAAATCATAAATAACAACGGGAAGACATATTAATTTAATGGACAATTATCATAGCTGTTCCAGCAAAATTGATATAGGGAGTGGAGAGAACACAAATAGTTGCGTTGATGTTTATAACACATTGGAACAATACTGGAGATTTCTGAAAGATCGCCTAGCAGGGCTGCCAACTACTACGGTTTTCCCTGTAGTCTACGTACTTTTAAGGTCTAAAAAGTCTACGAACGGGTTATGAAATACTACGTATTTTGAGAATTTATTTCCCCTTTAAAAATAGTTCAAAGTAAAATAAGCCTTTGAAATTAGTGGCCAATGAGAAATGCGCTTACACTCCTTAGCATTTGCGGGAATCGTGTCTTCTGCTCGTGTAGAAAAAATGGCGCATAAGTTTAGCGGCGAGTATTTGAAAACGTTTGAGAGTACGTAGCGAAGTCCGAGAAGCCCGGTGGCGCAGTGGACAAGGACGTCAGCATTTCTCTTCAAGCCTCGCTTACATCTCCTGAGGTCGCTGGTTCGAGTCCCGCTGTAGCCGCTGGGTAGAGTTTGGCGAGCATGAAATAGAAAACAAACTCTGTTTCACCCATATGCTCTGCTTGCTGTCAGGCCTTGGAAGGCCTGTTGTGCGAAATGATCCGAATGGATTTATGCACAGTACTCGGAAGAAGAAGAAGGGAGCACACTTGCATACTGCACATTATGTTGCTCCAGCTTCAGCTTCAAGTTTCCGGGCTTTCTGAAGTCGGCTCGAGGAGAGCAGTCGGACTACAGTTTTTCACTTGCAAAATACAGATTTTTAGAATAGAGGTTTCAGACTTTGTTCCAAATGGGGTTGGCAGCCCTGGCCTAGGGTGCTTTTTGGGGAACATGGGAACTAAAAAAAATTACCCTAAAATCGTGGCTACTTTTTGCCACGATTTTAGAGTAAATTTGTCTTGTGCCCATGTTTCCCAAGCGCAATCCCCGGTATTGTACATAAATGCTCAAATGGAAAGCCGTCTTCCATCCCCATACCATTTTTGCTGAAATATTCCGTATAACAATATCATGAGTATTAGACACAATGTTACAGTCATTCTAATATAGTCTATACTTCTATAATACTAAATGTGATTATCTGTAATTGTAGAAAAAATAAAGTATCAAAACAAAAGTATACAAGGCTTGTGAAATATACATAGGACTGTACATGTTGTAGTTGTACTGGGTTGAAACGTCTGACCATCAAAAGAAATCTCACCCAGTAAGTGAATATTTTATACAACATGTTGTTACTGTAGTAAAACGTTCAAATAAGAATACAAATAAATGTATGCTTTTACTGGCAGAAAGTGATAAATATTGAAAAGAAAAAAAATTCGGAACGGATCTGGGAATTTTTCTGTCTTCAATATTTAAAATGTCATCTTAATTATCATTAAATCAAAATGCCTTATAATTTAACACTGAATTTGGGGTTTTACAAATTTAAGAAAGTTACCCTTAACTTAGAAAATGAAAACTGACTAGTTACTTCTCCATGTAAATTAGACTTACTAATGAACGCTACAACTTAATTCTCAAAGTGACCACTAAATGTGATGTGCAAGGATTCCTGTAGACAAGACATTTTACTTTATAAAGTACGGTTCATTGACAACAAGACAACAGACATCACTTCTAGAAACTGAGACATTCAAATTTAAAGTCAAGTTGTAAAATACAGTATGGAGATAAACCTGGGCCTCATTTCATTAATCACATTTATTTATTTAGTTTTTGGCCAGATCAATATCAAAAAACGCAGTATCAGCGCAGTAATGTAAAGTTTCGATTTATCAACAACTTTCATTAAACCTTGGACAAGTTAATTGTGTAGATTCAACTTTCAACTAATTCAACTTTCATTAAACCTTGGACAAGTTAATTTCCGATAATCCATGAAAACCCATAAGTGGGCAATTGGTACTTCTTGACTATACAGTAATTTTTAAAAAGAATAGTGAATTTTTCAAAAACACATTTAATAGATACCTATTCTATGCCGAAGAGGCTCACAACCAAAAACCTGTCTATCATATCAATTACTTAAAATACACTATAGACATTTTATTTAATAGAAGAGTAATATTTTACCTCAGAAAATCAAAAAGTAACTGCTACCCAATACAGTAATACAGTATATGATTACATCATAAGTACCACAACATAGTTGTATATATGATACATCTAGAATTAATTGGTGTAGATTATGAGTCATCCAGGAGTGTAGATATGTAGCTTTATGAATCTGTGCAGCTGGAACTTA
>JAOXYC010242456.1:0-10342 GCA_028565715.1 Phoronis pallida
TAACTCTACCATCTACACTGTTCTATCATGGTGAACTACAGAACTACGCTGATACTACAGTGACTGAGTGTCTGTGTAACTGGGAGATGTTACCAACCAAGAACAAACCAATCATATTTCATGGGTTGAATGTTAGTATCTTGATCATGTTCTAGTTCAGTTTGATAGAACAAATTCAGACATCAATTTGAGTTGGCCCCAGATTATGGGTGTCGTAAATGATATTGTTCCGAGACATCATGAACATCACAAAATGACATTGTCCTGTCTCAGGATTTATTTAATGGTGGAAGCTTTTACCAAAACATCCTTTGTCTAAAAACTGTAGACATTTTCATTCACATTTATTTGAAGCTTTTTTGTAGAGACTTTCTCATATCCTTCTGGTTTCTCAAATTATGCCATGAAACCTTCTGTCAGACTGAGTAGGAAAAATTACAACCTTCAATTTCACCAATTTTGCTTGATGAAGTTATGTTAATTATCATTTTTTTACTTGTTAGGGTGAAGATCTACGTGAAGGGAACAGTCCGTCCTGGTTCAATGCGGTTGAGGCGTTACAAGTTGTTACTTATCTGAAGGCTCTCATTAACAACACACACCATCCACTCACATATGATGATATTGGTATCATCACACCCTATAGGAAACAGGTTAGTCTTATCAATGCTATGCCTTTATTATTTAGATTTATTCTATATTGCAGTTGATTGTGTGCAGTGTTCAAGATATTATTTTTGTAGTTTTAGTATAATTAATAACTTTCATTTTATTTCCAAAATGTCATTTCAACGTCCGATCATTTCTGTCAAAAAATAAGGTTGACAATACCGTTTATCAACACACTATAGTCTAGTTTGTAAAATGTACAACTTCGTAAATTAAAATCACAACTCTTTTTGTTTGAAGGTAAATTTTCTTTTTATTATGATTGATGTCCATGAAAGACGTAACAGAGGATTGAACATCTAATATAAAAGTATGAAAATGTGTGTGTGTGTGTCCGTCTGTGTGTGTGTCCGTCTGTCCGCAAGTCTTGACAGCGCAAAGCGCTGGAACAGTCGAGGTGACAAAGTGATGGCGTGTGCATGTGCACGTGCGAAGCACGAGCACACCCCGCACGTGCCTGCACGTGCATTTCCGCGCGGAGTGCGGAAAGTCGCGAAAAGTTGAGGTTGCTCAAGGCAATGGGGTGGACATGTGCACAGGGTTTGCACGTGCGACACACGCGCACACCCTGCATGGGCAAGAGCGCACGAAAAGTCAGTAAAAGTCGAGGTGGGTCAAGGTAACGGGGTGTGCATGTGCAAGGGGGGGGGCACGTACGAACCACGCCCACACCCCGCAGCGAAGCGCGGGTTACACATCTAGTATACTTATAAAAAGAAAACAAAGACTTGTGATTTTAATTACTGTTATTTACGCAGGGATTTATTGCCCATCTAATCTTTGATCTGTTCTGACTGAAATATTGTTTTGCATAGGTGGAGAAGATCCGACTATTGATTGACAGACTTGGAATGGAGAAAGTGAAAGTTGGTTCTGTAGAAGAGTTCCAAGGCCAGGAAAGACTTGTCATCATTATCTCAACTGTAAGTAAAATTATATCGGGTGATTCAGAAAAAACTTTATCACTTAACTATCCTAATAAACGAATTGATATCACTTTGTAATATAGTTTGTATTATCAGAAAGTTGAGTACACGAGTACTGAAACACGTGAAAAGCATTGTGCGCGGCTCGTGCATAATGCTTTAGAACGTAAAGAATTGTAAGGTTCAAGAATGTCAAGAATATTGAAATTCTCACATTTTTTCGCAAATTGGCGAAGTTAAGTGATAAAATGATTCTTAAATTCATGGGAAGTACTACTACCTTTTATTGGATTCGATTTTGAAAAATCATAGAACTCGCCAAAGGCTCGTTCTATGATTTTTCGAAATCTCATCAAATAAAAGGTGGAATTACTTCCCATTCATTGTAAGAATCACTTTTTACGGGTTATTTTCTCAAAATTTGTGCGAAAGAAAAACAAAAAACTTTGCATGTGATTAGATGTTTATGTTATCTTTAAGTTGTAAAAGTTTTATATTTGTGCACTTAAATAGCAACAAAATAACATACCATGAAAACCTGCAGGTAAGATTTTGCCATATCACAGATTCACAGCTTAGCGGGTATTTACACTTTAATTAATAGATCCTTGTATTAAAATTTTCTAAAAATTTTTAAATATTAAGTGATTACACGAACATTACTCAATTTAGATTTTTCTGAACCTTTGCAAATTGAGAAATAATTTCAGATGTTTTGTAATCTTTTTGATGAATCAATCATTGTGGTTCTCTAATCTTTAGTGGGCTGAGAGTGAAATTAACCCACAAATTTTCTTGTAGGTACGTTCTTCAGACAATCTGCTGTCATTTGACCAAATCCACAACCTGGGTTTCCTGAGTAATCCAAAGAGATTTAATGTGGCCATCACTAGAGCACAGGCACTACTCATTGTCCTAGGGAATCCACAATTACTGGCTCTTGTAAGTATATATCATTTAGAGGGCCTTTTTTACCATAAAATTGCACATATTATAAGACTTGTGATCAAAGTATGATTTTATGAAATATGTGAAAATTTAAAGAGGTATATCTTCAGTGGTTAATTATTGGCGTTTGAAATAAGGTGATAGATATTTCAGACCAAAACTTTTCAGTTGCTAACTTGAAAAAAAGTAAATAATATTCAATAATTGCATGTCAGTTGCATTTTATATTTAATTCAGGATGAGCATTGGGTTGCATTGCTAGAGTACTGCATCAAGAATGGCACTTACACTGGATGCAATCTGCCTGATCAACTCAACAGTAGGGTTTTTGAATTGGCGAAGTCTGTTCAACCCAACTCAGTTGTAGACTCCACCGAGACAACTGATACTATAGACCACCCTTCCATAGTGGGGTCTTTGGGAAATGATAGTGTAAACCCCAGTGACACAGATGTTATTTTAGACTCCACAAAAGCATTCAATAGTATGGACCACATTTCTATGGATGAAAATGCAGGGTATGACAGTGTGAATCACAGTGAAGCATGTAAAGAAACGCCAAAAGGCAGCGAAGGCCGTGTTGAATTGTCAGAAAAGGCAAAATCTTCAACTGGTGAAAACTTTAATGATGGAAATTTGTTTGGGGAAACAACCAGAAATGCGAGTCAGAATGGTGACGTGGATGAAAAAGTAGCTGAAGTTGTCCATTATCCAAAAACATTCTCTGCTATGACAGGGAGCATTTCACCAACAGGAAAGTGTGATCTTCCAATCAATGCATTTCAGAGCTCAGATATTGCAGGACATATTAGTGATGATTCCGGCATTATTATAAGCTCGGGTGAAAATCATGCGACTATTTCACCCCTACACAATATTGTCCATGGGAGAATTCAAGAACGACTGTCAGTGAAATTAGATTCAAATGACACTACAGCAAATACCAGTGCCGATGATATTGAAGTGTTGGCTAGATGTGAGGAAATTGAAAAGAAACTATTGAAAAGCGACAATAGTGTTGCATTTTCCAACTTGCCAAAGTCGGAGGCTTCATCTAAAGGTGAATGTACATCTTATTCTAGCATTGAGTGTGGTGAGCTGTTTTTAGAAAGAAGAGCAATATTGGACTGTGATGATACTTCTAGTCCATGTGAAGAGGTGGAAGTTGATTTGCCGAGTAGCGAGTCAGAATATTGGGAAACATTGGAACAGAGCGAGGGGGATGTTATTGTAGAGTCCAGTTCTGATGACGATTTGACAAAAAACTAGTTTATTACCAATTATAGGAATATTTTCAGAAAATATTCTGTGGCTCAAACAAAACATTTTATACTTTCATTGAAAGTAAAATATGCTCAAATTTTTATTTTCCTTGACGGCAAGTTTCTTTTTCTTGCTATTTTTGTGACGTCAGTTTTAAATTGGTAATACCTTTTTTTGTCATTGTGTATGAACATCAAATCTTAACGTGTCATATTTTGTATTCTTTTATACATGTGGTCAATAAAAGTTTGATCCTCTAAACAGTTTTGTGTTTGTTTTAGGCCAGTTCAATTGAAAATGTTTAAAGATCTCTCTGCATTGGTCCTAATCTGGTGCAAATCAACTAGAAATGTTGTGTACGAATCCTTGAACACAACTTACTTGCATCGGAGTCAAAAAATTCTGCAAAGGGGCAATTTGAGAGCTTTTGTGTCCGATTTTAATCTACTCTTTTTGTTGGATAAAAATGAAATGCAAAACTTTTAAAAGTTATAGAATAATAATTTATTTGTTCAAAACATGTAAAGAATAACACATCTAAAATACATCTTGCTGGTAAATAAATACAGTCAACCACTAACATTGTAAACTGTACAAAATATTAATTTCCAACAATTTATTTACAATGAACATTGTCAATGGTATAGTATTTTTACAATATTATACAACAAACATCATTCCATTCTCTTCCATCACTCATTCTTGTGACCTTTTCAAATTTTTGATTACCACTCTTTGCACAATTTATAATTGATTTAAAGAAAGCCTTGCCACATTTTTTTGCATTTTGGAATAATAATGAGAACCGTACACTTAAAATGAAATTAACCTTGTCCCCTGTATGTTAAGCAGTTTCATAATTTCAGTTTCAGAAATGCAAGTTTAAGATCTAATCAAATGAGTTATAGTTTGGACAAGACTTCTAAGCAAAAGATCATTCTGTTTTCTGCCCTTCACCGAACATGGATGCTTATGGACATTAGTGCAAGATAAATATAAAGCATGGACGGATTACAATATAAGGTGGAAAATACTGCAAATTTCAATGTTTTGTTATGGCTTCTTCAAGGGTCAGTATACCAGTGACTATCGACACAGCTTAAAAGCACAACAGTACAGGGCTCACAAACAACTACAAAACATGTGTCCTGGGCTGCCAAAGAAGGCTTTCAGGTTTTATGTGAGCCATGTTTGCAGGCATGTGGCTGAGTTTTTGCGACCCATAAAATACTGTGTTGAAAAAACAACAATGGTGTCCATTGAAACTATCAAAATTTGTAATTTTCCTCTTTAATCCTCTATTTGAATGGCGCCCTCCCTGTGATAGTTGAGCTAGAAACATTGGACATGGATGATCGGGCGGTGGACGGTGTCTTGGAACTCATCTGACTCTCTTTACCGGACATTCTGCTAGACGTGGTTGACGCATGACTGAGACGGGCTGCAATAAAGGAACAAAATGTAAACATAGAAAATATGTGCAATGATATCAGATTAGTACAAAAGCTGTTAACTTTAAAGAAACTCACAAAATCTCATACAATTTAAACGATTCATGCAGACAGAAACAACAAACAAACAGTTTTTGAAAAAATAAGGTTGAAAGGACAATACAAGACTTATTCAACAAACAGGAGGAATGCCATTTGCCTAAACGATTACAGCTTCAAAACCAATTATAAATGAGCCCCTTTTCCGTGCCTTAAGACATCTAACTTCCTATTGATTCAACTAGCCAACGGTTTTCCAGAATTCATTTTATAATTAGCGACAACTGGACAGGTGTTTTAAACAATTCATGCATTTACTGCAATGCCACAAAAACATTAAAACACAACTGAAAATAAAATAAACAAATTCAAACATTTACATGCACTGCTGCTGCAACTACCTGAAATATGAAAAAATGTCCCTGTCAAAACGGGGTTCAAATAGCTTCACAATAGATTTTGGATTTCCCAGAGGAATCATTTGTTAGATAAAGTGAAGAGATTAAATACAGTAAACAGAAGTGTGTTCAAGAGCAATCTGTACGCGTACAGTTCGCGTGCATTTGCGTTCAAGAGCGATCAGCACGCTTGTAGCACGCGTACACACGCATACATTCTCTTGAGTTTGTTCGCCTAAAAACCAAGATGGTGGACAATAACCCGGAAACGAGTAAATGGTCGATGTTTTTTGAGCTCTGTTTCAACAAATTTGGATACTATTTTGTATGAAAATTGAGTAAACAATGATTTTGAATAAATATACGGTCAATTCAGTTAAAAAAAAATTTTTATTTCGATATGGCGCTCGAAGGGTAGAGAAAAGTTCGGCCTGAAATTCCTATGTGGAGTTGTCTCCCCTGTTGATTTTCGATGTTGTACACGCAGACGCACAGTTCCGTTCAAAACTGTGTAAATTTGTTATGTACATCAGCGTGCATATTTGCACGCACTTGAATGCACTTCTGGTCACAGACATTCATCCTCAACCTGTGATATTCCATGTGCCTATACTGTGTTTAACTGAGCATTTGTGTTAACTCTGCTTGAAGATGTTATGTTGAATATGACGTTCCATTTCGTTTTAATCAACTTCGTTGATAAACGTTCAACGCGCCTGAAGGCATTTTTGACAGGGACAGAGTCCAAACCGTGTAGCAATTGTCCAAGGGACATCATAACAATCACCAATATTGAGATCCACATTTTATTGAAACAAACAATCAATAAATCCATACACAATCACAAATAATCCAATATTTCGTCTAGCATAAGACATCAACAGGAAATATATATCTACAGTTTTATTCCCTGATGATGTCTTATGCTAGATGAAATTTTGGATTATTTGTGATTGTGTATGGATTTATTGATTGTTTGTTTCAATAAAATGTGGATCTCAATATTGGTGATTGTTATGATGTCCCTTGGACAATTGCTACACGGTTTGGACTCTGTCCCTGTCAAAAATGCCTTCAGGCCCGTTGAACGTTAATCAACAAAGTTGATTAAAACAAAATGGAACGTCATATTCAACAGAACATGTTTAAATGAGAATGTTCTGCCGACTTACACTAATGTCTGCTTGAAGAGAGACTTTATTACAGTTCCCGCAGTGCCTGGTAGGGACACATTGAATCATTTCCATTAGGTGCTTTTTTAGCATTCAATTTTTGCCCGTACACTGCACACAGTAACGACACATGAAATAACATCTTGTGAGTCTTGTTTCTTGATAAATTGAGTCAATGTCTTATCATTGAATAGTGTTAGAAGGCGATAGAGAGAAGTCTATAACCGGTCCTATAATACTGCAACACTACACACAAAGACTAATTAAGGATGATCTCAACTAATTTCTTTCAGAGAAGTGACATAACTCTGTACAATTTATAGAAGCCTATTCGGGAAAAATATGGTATCTTGTCAGACTTTTCTGATAGAAATACTTACTCCCTGTACTTTTGTCCCTTGTGGCTTCGTCTAAGTTTATATACAAGTTTTCAATATCTTCTCCCGTGAAGTTAGCTTGATTAGCGGGCACCTTCTCTCGTGCTGTTTTACCCCCTTTGATAGCTTGTGGAACCGTCCCGGTGATCAGGCCAGTAGGAAATAGTTTACATACTAACTTCAGACCTAAGGAAGAGACATTATTGATACATTGCATGTCAGCTTTTGATTTTAAAAATATTGGAAGAAAGAAAATGATTGAATTATAATGTGTAAGCTTTTTATTGTTGAAAGAATAATTTGTATTTTGCATATCACCTTTTTATTCTCACAAAATGAACAAAAGAAAGAAATAATTGATATTTTGCATGTCAGCTCATCATTCTCAAATTTACTCGGACTCTCTGTGTTGGTCAAAATCCGACATCAAAATGCAAATCAACTAGAGATGTTGTGTACAAGTCCTTCATTGAACATTATTTACTTGCATCTGAGTCAAACATTCAAAACCTATACACAAAGCTCTCAAATCACCCTTTCACAGATTTTTTTTTTACTCATATGCAAGTGAGTTATGTTCAACAAAGGACTTGTACACAAAATTTCTAGTTGATTTGCATTTTGTTAGATTAGGACATAGAGAGAGTATCTTAAATTAAGAAAAGTAAATAAACAATGTCATATAAAATACAAATTGAACAGCAAAGATAATATCAGGACCTCATGGTTTAGTTGGTAGCACACCTGTCTGGCAAATAGGAGACAAACATTTGACTGGCTTTTTGTTGATAAAATGATACAATGAGCAATCATGGTTAGATATAAATTTCCTAATAAACGTTCATACCTCCAGATAACATGAATAAGTTATCATATCCTCTCTCCACCAATGTGGACGCTGATTTGTGAGCAATTCTTTCATCTTCATCATATACAACTATTATTTTACCAGTTTGATTTTTCTGAGGGACATTGGTCAAGGAAAGCCCATTGATCATAGTAAAAGTAAATCCATGAAAAACGGTTTAGTTGGTGAAAGTTGTTATATCTCGGGTACTTTTAATTGGAATATAAGCAAACCGAAAAACTAATTATAATAATAATAATAATTATAATAAAATTTATTTTACATGAACCATCTATAAAGCATATTCAGAACATGTTACACAAAATCATATATATATATATAAAACGACACAAAGTCAATTAAAATATCCATCATTACTGTTGGTACTACTGAAATGCCATTCTATAGAGATATGTTTTGAGGTTACTTTTAAAAACAGGAAGCGAAGGAGACGATCGTAGCTGAAGAGGTATTGAATTCCACAGGAAGGGAGCTGAATAATTACCCCTTGCAAGCATAACAATTTTGGTTCTTTTTCGATATAAAGATCATTTAGGTCAAATTATTTGACCATTGGGAAGTGTTTAACTAAGAAATTACATCTCCCAAGATAAGACCAAAATATTAACATTAGGAAGATTAATTATTTTCCACTGAGAAAGGATACATAAGCAAGTAGTTCTTTTGTTTCATAGTTGCACGATCTTGACAATATGGCTGACGGGTAACTCAAAGCTGAAAGTTAATAGTATAATCATTAATTTTATCAAATCTGATAAATCCAACAGATTAAGACATGAATTAATTCCACATACATTTTATTTGCCACAAACACCTGTGAATTATTACCGTATTATCCCTAATAACCACCCATGCCCTAATGAGCGCCCCCCACCTGTATCAAAATTTAAGGGCTCTCCATGACCTGGGTGCTTATCAGGGAGATGAGACTAATTTACCTGATTATAAATTAACAGCTAGACCAACACTAAAAAGATGCGTCCCCTTGGGTGGTATATTGGCGCAATTCTGTTGAGCAGAGAATCGGTCCACAGCCTTTTTTGTTTATGAAAGTTCAAATTGATCATGTTTACAAATTGAAGTGTCATTTTTACTGGCTTAAATAAATGAATTTGAAGACAGAAAAAAACTAACTGGGGAAAACACATCCAGATCTTCTATTTTTCTGGCAAATATAGGTAATCCTGGTTGGATATACCTAGATTGGAGATCCAACTATTCTAAAATGTTACTGATAATTTACCTGAAATTATGTGACATTCATCAAACGCATCCTTGTCCCTTATGTCCAGTAATAGATATGGACACTGATCACTAGTACTTCCTTTGTTATTGATAGGTTCTGCTGGTGGGGGCTGGTCTAGGTCAACTTCCCCTACACCTCGGATAACACTGAAATAACAACAATAACAGAATATGAGAATCATGGATATAGGTCATCAAGGAATTGACTTTCAACTGACAGGTCATTAAATAATCTGTCAAGCGGTTTTCAAAAAAGTGAGGACAAGTAATCATGGTTGACTTCCGGTCCAAACTTATTTTGTCACCAGGAAGAGTTAGGGTAGACGCGAGGATTGAGGCCCATTGACCTAAGGAACATGTGTGCCAAGTTCTATCAAGGTGCAGACCAGTAACTGTGAAAGGCGGACCGACAAGCTGCCTACAATGTGCTACTACATGTGAAGGCATTAAATAAAAATCAATTTCAGCTTATGCTACTGATAGTCATGTTTAAGAATGAATTTAGAAATGATAAAAAAAAAACTTATTGGGATATACCTTTCTAATGTTGAGCGTGCTGAGTCTGGTTGTTTATTGTAATCATCATCAGTTAGAGCTATACTACTAGAACTAGGACTTGTGTTATTCTGTAGACGAGTTAATTCATCTTCTGTGTAACCTGTATCAGGACGATCATCGCCACCTAGTGAAGAATAAATCAATATAATTATTAATAATCAAAAATGAAAATATTCAGTCATTACGCAACCAAAGTTAAAAAATTACAATGCATTATGAACTTCTTGAATGAGTTTGGACAAAGTAATCTTTTTGATTAATTTATGATACAGCTGAACATATAAACAACATTTTGTTATTGTTAAACATTTTCAAGTGCTTAAAAAATAACAAACAAAGTACAGGTTCTCGCACTCCCAGAAATAGAACATTGAAGGAATCACTTTAACTTTTTTAGAAATTTTACACAATTTGATTGTTTCTAAGAT
>JAOXYC010242567.1:0-10340 GCA_028565715.1 Phoronis pallida
AAATTGAAGGAGAGAATGAGCGGTTTAAAGTTCTGTTGAAACAGAAAGATAGGGAGGTGCTGGATGTCAAGAAGGTATGCTGTCTTGTCAACTTTGGTTCAGGGATAGTCTTGTGGGAAATTGGTCCTGTGTTTGAATATTCTGCATAATGGTTATTATTTACGTTTAATAATTCTAAAGACAGAAAAATTAAGAAATCTGGACAGGGACTGGAACCCAGGTCTCTTATTTGCGGTACATGTGTTCTACAAACTGAACTAGCAAGGCCCTAATATTTTCTGTGCAATTTTGTACACTTTGGGATAATTGATGATGTATAATTTATGTTGTTTTCTAGTTAAAATAATGCCCTTTCAAATTCCCATCATCTTGAACTCTGTTGAAACGTTTAGTTTCAATCTGTGTATTCCCAAGCTCAGGTACTGACCACTGTTCTTTGGGCAAATTCAATGCCCTAATAAAATTGATTGTCTTCATTTCGTTTGCAATCCAATACAAAATACAAACATAAACTTTGCATTGTCTCCATGCTTCTCCAGTTTTTGACAGAAAAGGAAAAAGTGAGGAAACATTTCCTTGTGGTGAATTATTTTGTTCGCAAGAGAGTTTCATGTTTTCGTTTGTTTTTTTTCTTGCCGAACACGATATTATTTGAAAGATAATCACATTCCTCATATTTTTACAAGATTTGCAGTGTTACAGTTTATTTCATTTAATTCTTCAGTTTGTTATTTAGTTATCTCTGCTGTTTATTATCGTCATCATTTTAAATTGTTATGACTAGTCGAAAGCACTTTTGAAACTTAATGAACTGAGTTTGGAATCATGGTGGCTTAAATTGTTCAGAAAATAAGTTTAATTTGTTTTGTTTTGTAACACGCCTTTAGAAAATGTGGTATTCAGGTATACTATAATTAATGATTTTTATCACTGCGCTGATATTAAGATTTTTAATACTGATTTGGCCAAAAACAAATGTGATACTATAATTATAGTTCAAACTTCTATTAGTTATGATTATTGTATCCTTTCAGCTGTCAGAGAAACTCCACAAAGAGCGCGACCATGTGGCTGAGATAGTGAGGCAAGAGTTTGCTGATAAGATCGTGGCCACCGATGAGGACAATAAACGTTTAAAGAATGAGATGGCAGAACAGAAGTCACGTCATCGTCTGGAACTGCAGAGATCTAAGGCTGAAATAGAAGTGATTCAGAAAGCTAAGGAGGAAGAGATGGAACAGGTCCATGGCAGGTTTGTAGTCTTCATATGATATGACTGGAACAGTTTATTTTATGAATTTATGCACACCTGTTATAATAGTTGTTGAAATTTCACGAATCACTTGCTTTACCAGATAATTAACAGTTCAGCATTCATTTGAAAGAACAAAATATTTACCTCCTGAAAAAAAGTCCAGACCAGTTTTAGATTAAAATTGTTTTGAATGGTTGTCATGTTTATCCAAAAGTCATTGAAAATCAGTGGTAGTTGCAGAAAGTAGAATCTGGTGAGTTTTTGAAGAACATTATATCGAAATTGGCCAAAAACTCTTTTATCAGAAAGTTTTTGAAACATTCATATTCAAAAGTTTGTTAACCTGAATCAACCAAAGAATTTTTTGTGTTAATGTACTTTGGAGAGAGCAAGTTTAAGTACAGAATATAAACAAATTATGACAAATGATCATGGAAAAAAAGATTTTTATCATATTTTCTATAAATAATCTTCAGAGTAAAGCAAGCAATTGTGAAGAAAGAAGAAATGGTGAATCAAATGAGACAACAGTATGAAGCAGCGATGAAACGGTCAGAGCATTTAGAGGGGTTACTTGAACAACAGAGGAAACAACTGCTTGGGAGTAAAAAGAAATGATCTTCTGCTATTGATGAAACGGTGACAGCAGTGTCGAGAAGTTCCCAAAACATGCATCAGAGAATAAAGTTGAGAAGCAGTTAAACTGATTCAAGACCTAACCATTTTTTAGTGATTAAATGGAGTGCAAGCTGGACAAAACTTTCTTTGAGCTTGGAGAAAGCAGTTACAAACAGGTTCTTTAAAATGAGAAATCAACCTTGTCCTAAACAAAAGGTTCACAACTATGTAATTGTGAATGGAAATTGTTATCACATTTATAACAAGTCGTCACAATCCCACGATGTGACATCTATGCCGTCTATAGCACATTTGTTTGTTCCATTGTTCTCCACATAAAACGCTCAAGTAGATTCATCATATTTCAGGAAACAAGTTTCATTATTTAAAGCTTGAATGTATCTAGTCATTAGATATTTCAGATAAAAATGGATGAATTGTTCTTTTAAAATCATCTTTTGTTTTCAGCATATTAATAATTGAATTTCTCTGTTATTCTCGGTCATTTAGTAATGATTATAGGTTTAGAGAAATGTCCAGTGCCTTATTTGTTATTTATTGTAATACTTGTCTGTGATGTAATCTTTGCTTTTTAACAATAACAATTTTAAAACTTGAACTAGTGAAATTATTTTCTTGTCCTCGGTGTATTGTAACATTTTGTATTCTGCCTTTACCTTGGGCAAGTAGCATACTATTTAGAATAGTTTGAACATGTGAGGTCATTACCGAGTATTTCGACACAGAGCTGTTTCAAGTCCACAACAAATAAATATTAAAAAAAAATTCAATCATTTTGATTCATAATTTATATATTATTTACTGACAACAAAATACCATCCCCAAGATTTCAACAAAAGAAACACAATTCTTATCATGATTCATAACGATTTATACAACATAATTAATGAGATTTCATCGGCAGAGAAAGTGCCATAAATTATCACATTCTAGTTCTAAACCATAAAATTGTAATTTCAAGAAAATCTAATTCAGTCTTAGATTTATACCATAAATAACAAGTATAGAGTATTTTGTTTAACAAAATAATCAAACACCCATACAATAATTTCAGACTGTCATAAAGCTTATATTACCTTCAAGATTAAAGACAAAAATTCCATTTTATAGATCCCAAAATATACATAATATTTATCATTTAGGCAAACACTTCAAAGTCTTGGCATAACTAACATCAAATATACATAAAGAATTTATATATCAACAGAGAAAGCACAGCAATAACAGTCATTCGTTGTTAATTTATACACCAAAATTGTAATTGTTTAAAGTGCATCCTACAAACAGATTTGATGTTGCGACGAGTTGAAGGATGAAAATTTATGATATAAAAAGGGTTAAATTATCTTTAACCCTTTATTGCCGGCTCTCTTTGAAGAGAATGTAGAACAGACAATGCATTTGACATCATTAATGTTCAATACTGATATTACAGCAAATCTTTGGCAAACCACACAGAGGGTACGGAGCAAGGGTTTATTTAATAGTGTATTCAATGCAGTATTTACAAATATAATTAAACAATTCAACCTGCATTTAAAGATATTTCTAATCAATACAAAGAATGAAAGTATTTGATACAACACAAGATTGTTTTACTAATCAATGTAGAGTTACGGTCTCAAGTTTTAAACCATTCCAACTTTTTTTAGTAAGTGTTCAAATCTGGTCTTTTTACTGTTCCACAAAACATGAACTTTAAATGCAGTCAAAAACATTGTGAAAAAAATGTTTTTTATCTCATCATTAAAAAAATCTTCAGATTTTGACTGCATTCATAGATCAAAAGTTTTGACAATTTTAAAAAAGTTGAAAAATTATAAACTTGGGGACAGTAACTTTCACTGACAATTAACTGTAAACATTGAAACAATACAAGAATTCTTGTTATCACTATTGGCCGCCATTCAGTTGAGGTTCCCACGTAATATATTTAAATTAAAAAAAAAATCACAATTAAAGTTTTCAACTACCCCAAAACAACTATTTGAAAACCAAGATGAACACAATTTTTCAATATTCTCCCATGAGATTTTTGTGGTTTGAGTATACATGTGCCATATATGATTCTATCCTTAAATATTTTCAATTGATATAACTTTGCTTAGATGCAAATGTTTCTGAATAACCTTTACGGAGTTGTACAATGTTTAAACTTCGCTAGATTTTGTGGAATACTTTAATTAATTACAGAAACTGAAATAATATTGTGAAACAATATAGAACATGCCACATGGCTCACAAACATCAAACCTGCACAGCAGATTATGTTTAAATTTCAACACTAGCACCTTGTACATGAAACAAATGTTAAAATTAAACCCTTTCTAATACCAAAAAAAATCAACCAATAAGTTTGTTCAGCATGGTCAACTTGTGTCAGAATTTTGTATTGACCTGCATACTAAGTGCTTACAAAAACAAGATGTAGAACTGTTAAATAAACCTCAAACCCAGATTGGTTTTTTCTTTTTGATCGTACATACTTCCATTGAGAATCAAGACCACCTAAACTCTTTGGATTTCAAACAACTTGACATCTGTGTCGTACCATACTGGTGGATCAACATTCCTGGAAATGAATCAAAAGTACGCATTATTTTTAAAAAACATACACAAACTGTTTTGAAAACATGAGATGATTTTGCGGTCTCTTGTTTCAAGACTTTTTCTTCAGGTCAACTTGGAACAATTGGCTTGTCATGAATGTTAAGATTATAATTAAAATTAAATTCTCAAGGGTCATCAGGACGCATAAAATCAGAAAATTTAAATTTTGTTATTCGTAACAAAACAAAAATATGTGCACAGGAATAAAAGAATAATTACTTATTTGACAAGCATGGTAACCTGGCCTTACATGAAATATATTTAATTCATGCTGAAAAGCCCTTATTAACCTGCCAGGTATAGGGTTGTAGGAAAAAATAATGAGTAAAAAATGCAAGCATTTTTTAGTTCTTTGGTATCTGTTCAGTACATTTGGCCCCACAAAATTGTGTGTGTCACTACATAGAAATATCAATACCTGAGATATATGACTCCCCACATATATGTTCTAAACCACATAGTCGTTCCAGCATTAGCCTGATACTTCCTGATTAAAATGGGATGTGGTACTGGTAATAAACCAACCAATGTTCCATGCTGTAGAAACTTATAAATACCTGAGATATATGACTCCCCACATATATGTTCTAAACCACATAGTTGTTCCAGCATTTGCCTGATACTTCCTGATTAAGATGGGATGTGGTACTGGTAATAAACCAACCAATGTTCCATGCTGTAGAAACTTAAGAATCTCACTTTCATCTGTCAGGCCTCTGTCAATGAGAAATAAAACATTCTGAGCAACTGTTCAATAAACAATACGTCCGATATGAAAAAGGGTCTGGTGAGATGAAAAACAAAAGAAATTGAAATAAATTAAATACTTTTGAATACAAACTAATGTATGCTATTTACTGGCCAAAAATAATTTTAGTTTGATCCTTCAAAACAATTGCAATATAAATGCAAAAGCACCCAATGTCTTTTTATGAAAAAAAGTTCAATTGAAGAGCTCATTTAGAAGATGGACTGATAGAGGTTTCAGATTCTACCGACAAATTTTGAAAATAAACATGGCATAACAAGCTATCAACACACTAAATATGTTCATTCGACTGGTTGAATACTTTGTATAACATTTTCTTTTGTCCAAGTTGTCTTAATTTACTCACGTTTAATATTTTCACAACCAACAGAGTACATCAGTTCTCTGAAGAAACCCCCTGACCGAGTGGGTGAACATTTTAAATGTGAGTAAATTTAGACGACTTGGACAAAAGAAAATGTTATACAAAGAATCAACAGACTTGTTTCATTCCGTACATACTTGTCTATACAGATCTTTTCAACTTGTGGTACAAGCACCTGAAGCAGTCTCATTATGGTCTGTAGGGGGAGCTTCTGTTTCCATGACTGGACCTGCAATAAAATAAACTCATTTTAGCATGTTACCCTGTTTTAACAACAGAAAATATGTGATTGACAGGGTTTTTTCAGCAAAAACAACTTTGTGTTGTTCAATAGAACATTGGCATTTCATTCTGCGCACAAAATGATCTGTACTTTCAACTTCTTAGTTTGAAGACTTTTAGAGAGTTCACAATCAAAGATTTGAATAGTCATACAAATAAATGTAGAGCATCTGACCGGCAATCAGGAGGCCTGGGTTCGATTCCAAGATCAGTTCCGAATTTTTCTGTCTTTTCAATATTGAATAGTCATAAATGTTTTATTTATTCAAATGCATAGTTATTTTACAATAACTTAAAATTGCAATGTGGTAATAAGCTGCCCTTAACATGGATTTGAGACTTTTCCCTCCCATTCACTAAGTGTGTTTAACTACATTCACATATTAAGATCCTCAACCTCTCCTGCCACTAGCAATACAGACCTGCAGGTAATTGAGGTCTTTTATATAGAAACTAGCTCAACATAACAATACATACCCACTCAGGATTTGGTACCCATGTCCCACTAACAGCAGCTGACTGTAAGGATGCTGATCTGGTCAGTGGTGGATGTGGTGATGGTACGTGTACTGGACTAGATGATGTTGTTGGCTAGAAATGAAAATCAAATAACGGTGTATCAAGATAATTAATCCTCCGTTAATTTTTAAATATTTCTTTCAAAGTCATGCTTTCACTAATAACTTCATGTTTGGTAGTTCTGATAGAAGCATATACTATTGCTCAACAAAATTGTTATTCCTTTGAATGAGAAATTTCACAAAAATATACCAATCGTTACCAATGGTTTAGATGTCTGTGCTGCCTCCCCGTCACCTGCACGTTGGCGAGCAGTGGCGCCCTCTGGTTCACTTCCTTGAGACTCGCTTCCCTCATGTAGTGTCCCCTCAGTCTTGTCATCAGGTGTCTCTGCTCCAGCCCCTCCAGCTGCGGCGCCCTCTTTTGGTGTTGATGGTGAGCGCCTCTCCGTCATAACCTGAATACCTGTTATAGATTTGATCACAGATTTGAGTTGCGACTCGCCAGTATCACTGGCGGAATCATTAGCAGACTCTGCTATCTCCCGTAAAGTCCTTGGTGAGTCTGACTCACGATTTGGTTTTTGACTCTTGGAGCCTGACTCATGTTTTTGTTTCTGTTGGGGTTTAATTGCCGCAACAGATTTTTTATCACTGCCAGACATTGTGCTGGCACTCTCCTGGCCAGTAGTAGCTGCTGGAAGCCTTTCAGTCATGTGTCTCAAACCTACAAACCAGAACCAGTGTTATTAAGGAAGCGCATGCAAGGTTAGGTACAACATATAGCTACCAAATTATTGTGCCTGTAGCCATTGGAATAGTTAATGCATGGGCAAGTCGAAAATGATTGTAAATGAGCAGAACTAAATGAGAAGCAAATTATGGATCGATAATTTCGTAAAATGGGAATTAAAGATGAAAAATAATTTCAAGTTATGATTGACACAATTAATCAAAAAGTATACCAAGAACATTGAAACAAAGATAAAATAAATTCATAAAGCAAATGCAAAAATCAAAAAAGTTTAAAACATAAGCAAAGATATGTACCCAACATGCAAAGCACAAAACACTTTCAAGTTAACCATGAGCATATATCAACTAGAACACATATCAAATTGGTTTTCACAAATGTTTTATGAATATTGAAAAGGGGCTAAATTGTCCCAGTAAAAAGCACACAATAGCTTGTATTAAATTCCAGGGATAGAATTGTAAAGTGCCTAACAATTTAGTATTGAATAAGTGGACATTGGGTTTCTGGTTATTCCAATGCTCTTGATTTCCTTAGCAAGTAAATAGGTGGATCAAGTACTCAGTTAAAGCAGCCACCAGTGTTAGTATCAAGCCAATGTTACCAGTTGATAAACCTGTAAAAAGCAGCCAATAAGTTAGCAACATTCTCTAAGCATGCAGTGTTCATAGATTAACATTAAAATGTACTGACATGCAAAAGTTAAAATGACGCAATAAACAAAGTTCAAAAACTGGTTTAACCTTACAAAGAAAGCTCAAAAACATAAAAGACCAGTAAGGTCTATCTATAGAAACAACATGCTTTATCACTGATTTCAATTTACTGATCAATTGTTTAATAATAAATTTGAAAAGACAGAACAATTCGGAACCGAACCGGGAGATAAAACTGCCTTACTGAAGCACACAAAGAATAAATTACTATTTGGTGGAAACAGTCATTTTTCCTTGAACAATTAAAACAAAATTAATTAAGGTGTTGGTGTTATGAGTGTTGTATATTTACTGAGCCGCGCCATGAGTTATGTCAGTGAAATATTTACAATATTTAATTTTTCTTTTATTTTTTAATTGTGTACTTTTAATTAAAATTCACATTTTTACTATAGGTTTGGTCAAAACTGTTAACACACAACATGCATAAAATAACAAAGCTACAAATAATGCATATTTAAAAACTCACATGCAAACCATCATTACACATTGCAAACAATTCAACCCCATCTACCTACCAGGCGTAGCTGGTAATGTAGCCTTGAGAGTGCCAGGTTCTGCTTCTTGAGGTGGCAATGCTCCTTCCATTGTCTGAGTCTCAGTGTGTTCTGTCGTCGTGGTAACAAACTTCTTGCCTCTTTTGTTCAAGGCTTTGGCAATGGTTTGATGGTCAGAGGAGAGATTAACTAACTGATGGAATATATTACGCTTGCGAATGATTGTGTAGACGAGATTGGCATTTCCTGCAAAGGAATAGAGGCAGTCATTTATTATGTGTTTGACATCCCCTTCGTACTAGTGTTTCCAAAAGGAAGCAAAATTTTATAGGGCATATTTGTATGTGAAAGACAATAACATCTTAGCAGAGATGCAGGCAGATTCAACTCCACAGAATCAAACTTTATGTTGCCTATTTTAGAAGACTTTGGAGGCATCAGCTGCAATGGGCAAAATACACTGCTTATATGATTTGTCTGAATGGCGACTAATTGTGTGTAAACTCATGGACTCCCTGGACATGAAAGGGAATGGTAACATATTATTGTCAGAAGAAACCATGTGTGAACTAAACACTCTTCACTCATTCCTAAAGTCTGATTATTCCTTACTCGAAGAATAAACCCATACTCACCATCAAACTGATACTGAATAATATTGTTGAACACTTCAAGCAAGAAGAACACAAGATGGTGGTTAGTAGGACTGGCATACAGAAACCAGGGAGTACTGAACGCTTCCAATAGATGGAGTAGTTTAGTGCTGGCAACCATGGATAGAGTCTTCAAGTACGGGGAAACTGAAACATTGAATAGACATATTCAGTTTGTATGATTTTATTTAAAAACTTATAGTTGTTTTGGGGTTGAAAAGGAAATATTTTCTGATCTAGTCTGCAACAAAATGCTGTTTATAATAGTAGTATTTATGAAGATCATTGTTTCTTTTCGACAACAGACCAACAAAATTTGAGACAATTCCTTTCAGCATGCTGCAGTTGTAAAGTATGTTTCCTCAGGTGACTGATTTATAGATTCCACAAAGAAATTTTGCAGAAATCCTAACTGATCTATACTTCTAGAAATGAAAACTTCAGCAAACTTCAGTTGTCACTTACTGTTAACAATAATAGTAAGTAGGCAGTCAAACAGAGGCTGTAGACGCTGATGACCTGTTGTGATGATTTTGTGGAATACCTGAAATAAAGCGTTCAGTATAAAACACATTTGTAAGAGAAAGGCATCGTTATATAATTTAATACTTTTCTCATCTAAAAAATTCCACTCAAGGGAGAAAAGTCAAAATTCAAATCAACTAGAAATTTTGTGTAGGAGTCCTTTGATGAACATAACTAACTTGCATCTTGGTAAAAAAATTCAAAAAAAATCTGTTAAGGGGCTTGTGGGAGCTTTCTGTATCCAAATCTAACCGGGTTAGACTTTTTTAAGATAAAAAGCTCGCAAATCACCCTAATACAGATTTTTTACTCAGATGCAAGTTAATTAAATATATTAATCAGCAAAGGACTCGTACACAAAATTTCTAGTTGATTTGAATTTTGACCCCACTTTGTGCAGTGTTATATAATTCTGAGTTAATAGACTGTGTTGTTTTTAGCATAAATTCAGTGACAGTAAAATGATTCTCTGCCTATCTTTGTGTAAATGCAGCAGGGAATTTTTAATGTACAATACAGTCACTTGATGGAAAAACAGTAGGCTAACATTTGATGACAAGATTGAAAAACATAAAAAGATCTCAAAAATCCTTGGAGACAGAAAACTGACCACCACTTACAATTATGAGTAGGTCAGCATGGGTACCAGTAAACACTGGAATGTCCATCGGTACTCTGACAGCGTAGGGTTTATTAAGCCGCACACCAAAGTTCCGCTCTCCACTTAACAGAAGCAGAATGAATACACCAATATGCAT
>JAOXYC010242678.1:0-10339 GCA_028565715.1 Phoronis pallida
TAGTTCAAGTCTAGTTAAATCACCAAAGCCCCAAGACGTTATAAGATAGTTTAAATGAGAGAGTATTAAAGAATTATATATTATAAGAAGGGTAGAAGACGGGAGAAAGTGTTTAAGGTATGATAAAATACCGTTAATTTTTGAAATTTTATTAGAAATAAGTGTTATATGATTTTTCCAAGTCAGAGTACTATCAAAAATTAAGCCAAGAAATTTAAAATTATCAACTTGTTCAATGACATCGTTGTTGATTTGAAGGGTAGGGATACAGTTGATATTTAGGTGTTTTTGATAGAAATGAAATAGAATAAATTTGGTTTTACTGGTATTTAAAGAGAGCTTATTAACACAAAGCCAGTTATAAAGAAGAGATAATGTATTATTTAGTTTATTATTTTGTAATTTAAGATCACGGGGGCTTTGTTTTGAGTTTAAAAGTACAAGTCTACAGTACTAGTCAAGTTGTTTCCCTTGGCCACAGGATTCTTCTTCGAAACGCAGGATTTTTAGAGGAATGTTTGTTTTCGCACAATCACTGACAATGCCACAATTGGCACTATACTTTACTAGATGTGAAACACAAAAGACTGTGACTTCTTTAACTCACCTTCGAGTTTCATTGTATTTTATTGAAGCAGAGCATTAAGAGTTTCATTTATGACTTGAAATACTTATCTTGGTGTGTTCTATCATATTCAAATGAAAAAAATAGACAATTATTGCCAATTTCAAGTAATTTAACGTGAATTTGAGATCGCAATTCTCCGCAGCGAGTTTTAAACGTTACACGCAAACTGGCTGGGAAGGGGATTTTTCATATCAAATTTTTTTACATCTATTATCCTTTTCTGTTAATGTCGTCCAATAACCTTGAATAACCACTGTTGTGCAGTTGGGTGTAAGGCAGACACAAGGAAGTTCATAGACTTAGGGAAATATCCGTCAATAAAAAAACTTTTTGGAAGTGAACGCGTAATCTTGTCTCCCATCGGCTAGAGGGAGGGTAATTGAAAATGTGTGTGTTGATCGTTTTTGATTAATCAGTTTAGCTCAGTGCAAGAGTGTTAAGGCAGCACTTTCTAACATACTGGAGCAGTGTTGGACAGGTGTTATTCCCATTTCTAATGTTAATTTATGTTTTTAGAATTAAAATCTAACAATATTGTGTTGTACTTTCAGTTCACCATGGCGATGATTGAGACGTGGGTCAATGATCAGTTGCATGACATTCTGGGCATTTCTGACAAATATATAAGCCAGTTCATGGTCGGTCTAGCACAGAAGGCCACCAGTGTTGCCGATCTTATCGAGCGAATCAAAGACACCAACACAGTTGAGGTCGACTCAAACATGGTCAACTTTGCAAAAGAACTTTTTGGAAAGGTAAATTGAAGAGATTTTATGTGAATTCATTTGTTTAAAAAATGGTCAAGAGATTAGATTCATTAGAATTAAATATTTTAAATTTTAACTTGATTGTGCAAAGATTGAGCTATGTATCCTCTGACAGGACAATTATACGGTCCTGGCAATAATTTGTGGTCAGTCTTGTGTCCATGGCCACACATTTTAATTGTCAAACTTTGTTTTAAAATAGTGTATCATGAAATTAGAAAATAAGAAATTTACTAACAAAATGGGAATGTTTCCAAGCAACTGATGTGACAGAATTATCATTTATATTGTATTACGAACTAACATATTTTTGTGAGCCAATTGTTGAAATGGAGCATTGCAACTTGTACTTATTGAAGTATCTTTCCCTAGGTTCCACGGAGAGAATCAGGGATAAAAGCTTCCAGACTGAGAGAGCAAGAAGTCCTTGCCCAACAGAAGAAGAATCAATCATACGCGCTTCTGTCTGACAGTGATGAAGAGGCACCTGTTGCTAAAGCGGTAAACTATTTGTTTTTGTTCAAGTTCATGACATCCATTCAAATGTCACATGTTGTCGATTATCAGGATTCGCTCATCAGCTTTGATTCATTAAATAATAGGAGCATGAATATCTTGAGTGTCTTACAAATACTTGTGAATCTTTTAATGAGTTGAAGCATGTTTTGGAATAGCTAGTTAGTAATTGTCCTGCAATTTAAAAAAAATAACTTTTTTGAAGCATTTAAAAAGTACGCATGTGGCACTTCAAGATTGCGATCATCAATATGATTTACTTTAATTTACAGAAAGTCAAGAAAAAGGAATCAAAGAAGAGAAAACATATCCGTTCAAAAGCAGCAGAAAATAGTAGTGGCAGTGAGGGGTGAGATAGGGCTTAGAATGAGCTCTAATTCTAGTGATCCTTTGACAAATATATCTTTACACCCACATGATCAAAAGCATTCTATTGTCAAAACTTGATATTTTAAATTTAATTCACCATCATGATGATAAAATGAATTGTTACGTAGCGGTGTAGTGGAAAAATATGTCCAGATACAATGTTTGGTTTTATTCAGCATTGCATCATCTTTACAGAGAAACCCCATCACTGCTATTAACTTTAAATGGCATCATATGTAGGATCATAGTACTTATCAAGTATACGTATCTGGATTGAATACATAAGACACTTGCCCTTTCTTTAGTTATTCAAATATTTAGCATAATAATACAGGATTTTCACAAACTAAATAGATCTGGATGTATTCAAGGTCACTGGTTTCCTTTATTCCACACTACCCGTTTCAACATTCATAGTCCTCTTCAAGTCGAAACCGGTAGTGTGGAATGAAGGGAACCAGTGACTTGAATACATCGAGATCTATTTAGTTTGTGAAAATCCTGTATTATAATGTTGAGAAAAGATCTCATTGGTAAAATTATAGAACATAGTTCGAGAAAAAAGTCAAATAATTTTATTTAGATTTAAGTTTTTCTTCAAGTTTTGCATCCACAATTAGAACCTACATTTTCTTTTGGTTATAATTTAAGCGACATTCCAATAAAATCAAAGAAAGCAACAAAAGATGATTCCTCGTCTGAAGATGAGTATACAAAGATGGAGAATGAGAGACAAGCAGACTTGGAAGAGAGGGATAAATTCTCAGAGAGACTGAAAGAAAAAGATAAAGAGAAAACACGAAATATTGCTGCAAAATCTGATAAAAAGGTGAGGTATTTGCAAATTCTTTTCAGGCTGTTATGTGATTGGATGCGTTGGTTTGATATGTTTTTTAAAAGGAACGCATTCTTTTGAGTATAGAAATTGACAAGTATTAAGGCAACTAGGGTCAGTTAGAAGTGTGTTTTGACATCAATTCCAAATCTTACTTAACATTTAATGATAAATGTGTCCACTGAATACTAGTTGAAAAAATGTTCACTTTATTTTTGTTGAAAATTTAAAATGTTCACTTTATTTTCTGGGATAATAGAATAAGTTGATTAACATGGAAATCTGGAAACTCGATAGTAATTGCAAACTTTATCACACTAACCACCAACACTGTCTCTTGCTTGCAGAAAACTTCCTTTTGTGATTTTCTTATTTTGTCATATGAATGCAATTAAGGAAACCAAGTGAATTTAAGCAATGTTGAAAACAAACAAAAATCATAATAAAACAAGTCTTTCTGTTTGCCAGGGTTATGAAGAGGCCAAAAAGAGGTTACATTTGGAGACGGAAGATCGTAAGAGGATAGTTCCAGAGTTGAGGAAAGAGTCTCGCCGTGAATATCTCAAGAAGCGACAAGTTGATAAACTTGAGGAACTTGAGGAAGAAATCATAGACGAGCAATATCTATTCTCAGATGTTCAGTAAGTTAATATTAGGGATTATTACAGTTTTATCAAAAAATAGACAAAATATGTTAAGGCCAGTTGAAATTTTGATAAATTTTGGTTATTTTATTTCAATGAAATAATTCTAATGGGCTCACAGTTTACAAGTTACCTTAACTTTCCTTATCATAATGTCTTGCATAGATGTTTGCGGAATACAAAGGTTTGTTGAAAGTTTATTATCCAAAATTTGCTGATTTCTTTTGTTTGGGCTGTTGCCATGCAACTGGATAAAGTAAACAAAACACAAAGTTTCATCAAGTATTGGTTTCAGGCTTACAAAACGAGAGAGGGCAGATCTTGAATATAAAAAGAAAGTTTTAAAACTTGCTAAAGAACACAAGGAGGCTGGGGAAAAAGGCAAGGAGGGTCGATACTATATGCCTAAAGATGATGTGGTGAGTGAATGATTTATTGCATCTGGATTATTCTTTACATACAAATGAATTTGGTTATAACTCTCTCGGGTGCGGTCGCAAAAATGCTACTTCTTATTTTGACATTCTTGAGAATTTTATTCAGTAACCCAGTTTGATAACTTAAAAAAGACTTACATTAATTATTTTAATCTTTTAATCACTTTTCAATGTCACCCCCAGTTAGTAGTGAGTATATTTTAGTTTTGATAAATTAAACTACTGAACATAAAGACATATTTTGTGTGCATTTATCTTTTCCCTTGAATGCATTTTCTTTCAATTGCCTTTTCTGGGGAAATATTATTTGAGCAATAACCAGAATATTTTAAATTCCTAGAAACCCAATGAAAAATATGTTGAGGACCCGTCAGAGAAAGGAAACACGGAACAGAAACGTTGGGAAGAGGAACATCTCCACGCAGCTGTCATGAGGTTCGGTGCTAAGGATGCCAAGACAGTCAAGAAGGTTGTCCATATTTACTCCAAGTTCATGATGTTTAGTTGTACCATTACAATTTAGATGCTAAACCCATTGAATTTCTTAAAACATAGTGTGGTGTATTTTTGTAATGTGTTCTGTTTTTCTTATATAGCTTATTCGAATAACTTTAAATTTTTTTGGTCATAATAATTCATAATTTGTCAATTTACCTTTTATTATGATGGTTCATCAGTTTATTTTCTTTTATCTCTTTTGTAGGAAAAAGATTACGATTATGTGATGGATGAAGAGATTGAATTTGTGCAAGCTTTACAGATGCCTGGCACAAAATCAGAAAAGGTTTGCATCATTTCAATTCCACCCCAGCCTTTTCAACTTCAAGAGTAACACATATTCAGTAACCTTTATCTTAGATGTCTGACACTGAATCAGTAAAATATACAAATGTTTGATCTTTTTGTAACAATTGTATGTTTCTTTCCATTGTCAAATATACTTTAAAATGTTGACTATAATTTTTTAAACTGTGTTGATTTATACCTTTTCATGAACTTTTAAATTCGATCTATATTTGAGCCCTATATTATGCAAATTCATTGCTCTGTATTACATCACATAAATACATACGGGTATTGTTACATTTGAAAATGGAGGGCTGACTCTTCGAAACTAGTCAATGACATGAATTTGTATAATAAAGTGCTAATATTGAAAGTATTGACATGCTTTAATCTCACAATTCGATCTAGTTACTAATTAGTAGCAGTAATCTTGTCATTCATTTCTAATATTTCCAATTTATTTCTCACTCATCAGGAAAAAGAGCCAGACATCTCGCCTGCACAGAAAAAGAAAATGAGTATCCAAGAGACCCGGCGTAGCCTGCCTATCTTTCCATTTAGAGAGGACCTTCTACAAGCGGTGGAGAACCACCAAGTGCTTATAATAGAGGGGGAGACGGGTTCTGGCAAGACGACACAGATCCCACAGTACCTCTTTGAGGCCGTAAGTAGATCGAAATTTAATTTTCCAATTGGTTGACAATACAAGAGTATTTGGATTTATCAAAATTATACTTCATCATTTAAATGACAGGCTTTTACCTTAATTCTGTTAAACTTACACTCTGGATAATTTTTTGTGTCTAGACAGCAATACTGCACTTCAGTTGAGCAAGCTATTCACATTTTTTTATATATTCGGTGTAAAAAGTTGTCATACAGTGCCAACTAAGAAAATAAAGTCCACAATCACATATTTCCACTGCAGGGTTACACAAAAGATGGAATGAAGATTGGTTGTACTCAGCCACGACGTGTAGCAGCAATGAGTGTAGCAGCGAGGGTAGCGGAGGAGATGGCGTTTAAATTAGGGAACGAGGTATGCAGGCATTGGTCAAACAATAAATATCGATACACACATTCCTGAGTTATAATGCCGTCTTTGAAATATTGCACCTTTTCCGAGAATGCAACACATTCATTGTCAACTTTCTCTAGCTATACGCTTGTGTGAGGTCAACGCAGTAAATTTGTTCTAAGGCTGATCAAGCCAGTTGGTCCTTCCTATATTGTTGTAGAAGATTTTATTATTCTGAGACTTTATATTGCCAAAAATTAGGTGCAACAAAAGCAGCAAAACTTGTGCGTTTTTATTTTTAGTCCAATAACTTCTACCTTTTCAAATTTATCAAAGACATATTGTTTCAATTTTTCAACATTGTTGAATAGTTATTATGTTTTTTCAATATGAATCTTAATTTATAAAACAAATGAATTGGCTATAGGAATTGTATTTCTGACAGTCAGTATTGATAGTTTGTGTTTGTTTTAGGTTGGCTACAGCATCAGGTTTGAGGATTGCACCTCCGAAAGAACAGTGCTTAAATATATGACAGATGGAATGTTGTTACGAGAGTTCTTGGGTGAACCAGACTTAGCAGGATATAGGTGGGTATATGGTATGGTGAAGCCTCCATTTAATGTAATTGTCCCTCTAATTTTAGACTAATTCTTATTTTTAAACCCGGAATGTCGTCAAAGAATTAATTCTGTTGAGTAGTTTTTGGGAACATTAAAAAAATGGCCAAATTCTCTAGCAGAATGAGTCTTTTATTACTATCCAATTTTCTAGCCGACAAGTTAGATGGTTATTAAGTATGCATAGAATAATTAACTTTATATCAGTGAGATAGAGCTGAAATTATAAGGAAGGTTCTTGGCTTTTCTTGTGTCAATGAAGCTATCCATTTCACGGATCATGGTTGAGATAAATCTCTTAATTTACAAAAAAATCTATTGCGTAACGCATTTATCATATTTTCAGATTCCAAATTTTTTATTATTATGACTTCAGGATTTGTAAATCCAATGAACACTCAATCAGGAATCTATTAAGAGTGATTGATAACATAAAATTTCTTGTCTCACTTCAGCTGTCTGATCATTGATGAAGCACATGAGAGGACCCTGCACACTGATGTATTGTTTGGACTTGTGAAAGATATCTCACGATTCAGACCAGACTTGAAGTTACTCATATCAAGCGCAACGTTAGATGCACAAAAATTCTCGGAGGTATTTAATTTGTGCTTTACATCAATGTTAAAAAGTCAAGCGTATTATTTTTTTATTAATATATTTTAAATTAAAAGGATTTTGTCAAATCAACACTAAGGTCTCAAACATGCCCAATCCCAATGCTCAATCTGGAAGGAGATGGTTTAAGAAAGTTGCAAATTTATTTTAAAGCTACAAATAAATGTATTTGTATTATTTGACTGTTAAAAATGCTATAAAACATCAAACTAAATCTTCATGTGAAAAGGCCATAGCACCATTCATTGGGTAATTTCTATGCTCATGGCTTATAGCATTAAAATTAGCACAGAAATTAGTAGGAGTTGGTTAGCTCAGTTATAGAGTATCTGAACGGCAATCAGGAGGCCTGGGTTCGATTCCCAGATCTGTTCCGAATTTTTCTGTCTTTTCAATATTTACTAATTTTTGCTCCTCAATTCATTGCCTCTTTGGTGTCACCACCCATACTACAGAACAGGTCAGAGAATTTGAGTTTGATTATGTGCAACTTGACAAATTCATAAGCCTGTTTATATTCCAGTTTTTTGATGATGCTCCCGTGTTCCGTATCCCTGGGCGACGGTTTCCTGTCAACATCTACTACACCAAAGCACCAGAAGCTGACTACATTGACGCTGCGGTCGTGTCAGTTCTTCAGATTCACTGCACGCAGCCTCAGGGGGATGTCCTGGTGTTCTTGACGGGACAGGAGGAAATTGAAACTGCAAATGAAATGTTAATGGTAAGACGAACAATCATTAGAGGAGCTACGGATTCCCATGTAATAATCCTGTCTAACTTGGATTTAGTGTATCGAACTGATTTCGTACATAAAAGACGTAACGCTGGTTTCAGCTTGTCTGGTTTGCACAAGGATTTAATATTAGAGGCTGTCATTACTGTCATTGAAAATAGTTATTTTAATGTGTTTCTTACAATGAATTTTATTTATTTACAGGAAAGAACTAAAAAGCTGGGCACAAAGATAAAAGAGTTGATAATCCTACCTATTTATTCCAACCTGCCGTCAGACATGCAGGCTAAAATATTTGAACCTACCCCACCTGGTGCTAGGAAGGTAGGAATATTTAAAATCTTATCTGTTTGATATTTTTTTCATATTCTTTCAAGAGGAAAAGTTCATCTGACTGGTAGATATTTAGTCGAAATAGCATCATTCGACACAAAATGGGGCAAAATCTTTCAATGGTCATCTGCCACCAAGCACTATGTTGAGAATGAGCCTGGCAGGAAACTGCAGCGATGCCTGGTGGAGAATTGGTAAACTGTTTTACCAACTCTGCAGTTTCCTACCAGTCTCATTCTCAACATAATGCTTGACAAATTATTTATGGTGCTATTATATAGAATGTTGTTTTACTTATACCTAATGATTCTTTTCTGTACAGGTCATTCTTGCAACAAATATTGCAGAGACGTCCTTGACAATAGATGGCATCATATATGTGATAGATCCTGGTTTCTCAAAGCAGAAGAGCTACAATGCAAGAACGGGAATGGAATCACTTGTCGTTACTCCTATTTCAAAGGTATGTGGGAGACTGAGCTGACAAAATAAGATAAAAACTTCATAGTAAATGCAATTGCTGCATTAATTCTGCTAGTTTTTTTTTCGGGGTTTAAAACTGTTTGCACAATAGCAGTATGGATATACTATATTTTTTATGTAAATGTAAAATCAGTAGAAGGCACATAAGGATGTAGTGAATAAATGTTCAATTTGAATATTTAATTGAAAATAATTGATTTTGTTGTCACAAAATATAATTTCTAATTTGATGAATTATGTGAAAATAAAACTGGTATCACTGATGATCTCTCATTAATCCTAATTTACCGTTCCCACTACAGGCCTCAGCCAATCAGCGTGCGGGACGTGCTGGTAGGGTGGCGGCAGGGAAGTGTTTCCGTCTCTACACAGCGTGGGCGTATAAACATGAACTCGAGGAAAACACGGTTCCCGAGATCCAGCGTACAAATCTAGGAAATGTTGTTCTGTTATTGAAAAGTCTGGGAATCAATGATCTGTTACATTTTGACTTTATGGACCCACCGCCTCATGAAACACTAGTCATCGCTCTGGAGCAGTTATACGCACTCGGAGCTCTCAACCACCAGGGGGAGCTGACTAAGCTTGGACGACGGATGGCTGAGTTTCCTGTTGATCCTATGATGTCGAAAATGATCCTTGCTGCTGAAAAGTTAGTGTTTTTTTTCATATTGCAATGTTTTTATTTGATTTGATTACCAGATAATGATAGCAAAACTTGAATATTTCCAAAAAATTCTGTTTGAAAATGGATTTATTGTTATTTCAGTCTTTCAGACATTTTTAGTTCTTTGAAATGCACATAGCTCAGTCAGTGGTAGTTCAGACTTGTATTCAAAAGGTGGTAGGTTTATCCTAACATTTTATTTTATCAGGGCAAGGTTAGTATCTTTCAATATGGGTATCGTAAGCGTACATATGTGCATAATTATTATGATTTTGTTCTTCAATTAACTATTACCACAACTGCTTTTCTCTTTAGATACAAGTGCTCAGATGAAATCCTCTCCATAGCTGCCATGCTGTCAGTAAACAATGCAGTCTTCTACCGTCCCAAGGATAAGATTGTCCATGCAGACACAGCTAGAGTCAACTTCTTCACTCCTGGTGGCGACCATCTTACATTACTCAATGTCTATAATCAGGTAGAATCCATTCACAAATTGTGTTATATGTTGAGAACAAGTTGCAGTTAATGAGGTTTTGCAAGGAATGTGACGCCACAAGTTTGACATTGTCGAACAATTTTATTGGCTCCTAACAACAACCACAACCCCACTGAGTGACCAGTATTCAGTTTTGAACGGCTGCTGTGAAGTTTCTTACCTTATTCTCCTTAATAAGCGCCCCGGGCGCTTGGAAAATTTGTTTGATTAAAGAGGCATAGAACGCTTTATAGACAAAAATCGGCCTTTTTCAGGCATTGCCATCATATATATTGCTGTTTGTCCAATCCATAGCATTGGACAACCGACTAAGTAAAAAACACTAGAAAACTTGTACAAACACGCCATTTGAAGTGAAACAAACCAGATTTAAATTTGCTCAC
>JAOXYC010242789.1:0-10334 GCA_028565715.1 Phoronis pallida
TCTTATCGACAGCTCATAGTTTGTTACTAAATCATTTCTGAAATGATTCCTTCCAGACAATATATTTCTGCAGAGAAAATAGCGTGTTCAGGGATCCTGCAAACGGTAAACAAGTTCCTTACATATGATACTACACTACATTGCTAGAAAGAGTTAATGTGATGTTGAATTTATAAATAACGTTTTTTATTTCTAGGCACGAGAGACCTCGACTTAGAGGTAAGTTTAACTTTACAGTGCTCGTAAAAAGTGAAATGGAAATGAAATGTTTCAAATTTTTTCAACAAAAAATTACACCCCATACACTGAACTTCATATTCCATATTTGTTTCTAGAATTTGAAATCATTTGTATTAAAAATTCCATCTAAAACACATAGAGTAATCAAACTTAATACTAAGCTATTTCAACACCTGACAGGTTTGATTAAAGTATGGTGATGAAACATAAGTAAGTAGAGAGTAACCATTTGTTTACCCCTTTATCAATGTCAGTAAAGGAATGGAAATATATCAAGGAGCACTATTCTTGACTGAGACTAAGTCATCCACAACGTATTTTAATCTTTTTCGAATCCGTATATTGTTCCCGTTACAGGATGATCCTATTGCAACACTCGAGGCCAAACTAAAAGTAGTCACCGACAAACTGGTCGAAGCTATCACTAAAGGCAAAGCGGTAGGATTTCCTTTCTTTAGCTTTTGGACTCGTTAACTTCTTTTCTGATCTAAACCACCATTGATATTGTGTGTGTTAGTTGTATATTAAATATGTATTCGAAAGAGGGTCGTATTAATATTATTTCGGACATATCTTGAACATATATTGTTTAGTTGTAGTTAGCCAAAAGCATACCTTATTCTCACTGAGGCCTTTTCATTTTTTAGATATTCCTCTCTATTGGAAAATATATTCATAATACGAACAGTTGTCTCATTATTTAAAAAGTGATATTCTGCAACCCGTTTAGCAGACATTGGGTTGACTTTCTGTAATTGAACATTTTTCACTGTCGTTTTAAATTCATCGTAGTTTATTATCTTATTTTTGTAACGCGATGTTATTGGTTGATCAATGTGCTAAACGATGTTTATTACAGGGTATCGTGAAACTGCTCACCGAGTTCAAACAACTTTACAAGGACCTAACTGAGGTGGGTGGTGGTGCCAAAGCCTTCGCCAAACAGCTGGCCGAGAAAGCAAAGCTGGCTGTGGAAAAGGTGAAGAATGACCACATCGGCCCAGCCCTGAAACTGGTCAAGGCTTTCTTCGATAAAATCTTCAAGAAAGGTATGTCCTGGTGTAGACTTAATATTAGTGCATTGTTTATAATGTCACAGTTAAAATGAAACAATCAGTTGGTAGAGTTTTAAATATCCTACGGCAGTTAAGGCCTTCACACTCTAACACGTTTGTCAGAGACAGACCAGATTTCTACTGCTTTACCACATGTTAAAGAGCCACTGTGTGGCTGTCTGGCTGAACAAATGTTTAACAGTGTACACATGTTTTAATATCTGACTTATTTGTTGTCTTTTTATTTCTCATCAACAACTTTGCGTATCCTATATACTTCATTTCGAGTTTATTTACAATTTTGTTTTGTTTGGATATGGCACTTCATTCTCTTTCCTAAAAAAAATAATTTCATTTTTCAGAGACACGAGAGCTTGAAGACGAGGTAAGTTTCTACAGTGTAGCTGATATTTTGGTGTTTTCTCACAATTTTTGTCCTCTGTAATGCCCCAAACCTACAAAAGTTGCCATCGTCTTGTCCAGTTTCCAGGGAAATAAATACCACAATCTAAGGCGATACTCCTTTCCACTCGAAAGTACTTGTATGTAATTGATAGGCCTACAGTACACAAGACAGCAGGGCCTTGTTTTTATTACCAATACTTAAGAGCAATAACGATTCCCTCCTATTGTTCGAGTTCAAGTGATGAGCCTGTATTTCAGACTGATGCCGTCACCAAGTTGGAAGCTAAGCTTCAGGTTGTTGCAGACAAATTGATCAAGGCACTCACGGAAGGAAAAGCAGTAAGTAATTTGATGGCTCAATGGGCACAATTAACGCCTTATTAACGTGAAGATTTTAGTTTATATGAGCTTAACATAATGATTTTGTGTAATTTGGCAGTAGGTTTTCCTTGATACAGATTCCATTGAATCTCGAAAAAGTCTTACGGTGTCAGCGCCTAAGTCCTGGTATAGGTCTCGGAATGCCATGCATGGTACAATGATGCTGACACCGTAAGACTTTTTCGAGATTATGAAAAAGTAAAGACGACTGGACCAATGCCAGTAAAGTTTCTTGCTCATAGACACAACGGACTGCCCGGGGTGGGATCCGAACCCACAACCTTTCAGTTATGTGTCCGACGCCAACTTGGCTAATCCGCCTGGATAGCTTGTTACATGTGCTCGGTATGTATTCTAGATCCTCAAACGACAAGATATGCAATGTTCCTTTTAGAGTGCAAAGAAGTTCTTTGTTGAGTTCCGTCAGCTTTACAAGGATTTGTCGGTCATCGATGGTGCCGCCAAAGAATACGCGAAGAAGGTCGCTCTGAAGGTCAAGGAAGGGCTTCAAAAGGTCAAGAATGAACATGTTGGACCAGCTGTACAACTTGTGAAAGCTTTCCTGAAGAAGGTCTTTGGAAAAGGTTAGTATTTGTTTATTTATCGAGCAAATGGAATGGGGTCTCTTTTCAAAGGACGCAAATCGAGGGCTGAGGAAACAGTTTAACTCGGTTTGCTTTTGCAAGCAGTTGACGCTCTTTTGTAACAGTTTAAACAAATGTTATATGGATATTGAAATTTTGTCTGTTAAGAGTTTGAAATACATTATTTTACGTTTTTATATTTTGGGATATTGCAAGAATACCAATACCAATTTTCTATTTCGTTTTTCAGAGACACGAGAGCTTGAGGACGAGGTAATTATCTACAGTGTACCTAAACCTAATTTTCTCACAATGTGTTTTCTTGTGAAATGACCAGAACCTAAATCAAACGCCGACATCGACTTGTCCAGTTTTCTAAAAAAGTCATTCACAATCTTAAAAGGCTTTTCTTTTGTTAACAATTCGAGGGACCTCAGGGTGTTTTCTTCAACACAAATAGCAAAAAAGATGACCCCTTTATATGCGATTTACAATTATTTCAGACTGATGCTGTGACCAAGTTAGAGGCTAAGTTACAGGTCGTAGCAGACAAGCTGATCAAGGCCCTTACAGAAGGCAAAGATGTAAGTGAACTCAACAGATTAAAATTTCTTCATTTGCATTGAAAGACCCAAATCAACCGTAATTGTTTTTGTTTTTTGTGGAATTGATTTGTTGAATTTGAAATACGGTATTTATTTATGATTTGAAGTGTTGTTTCGTGTTTCTAAGTTATAGTAAAACGAATGTTTTGACACCACTGACGAACATAGATTACGCCAATAATAGATTACTTGAGGCTATAAACCAATAACTGGGTTTTCTTTCCAATAAAAGGTACATCTGATTGAAAATTACCTATAGTTATATGACATGTGCACATACTTGTAACGATGATTAGAGTGTTAGACATAAGTGATACTTACTATTATTTAATCAATTCTTACTTAGCACATGGTTGACGGTCGCATTTTTTTTCACACGGAAACGTGTTTTTGTTAATTTTAAAGTGCAGGAGACTTGCACCATTTTGCTTCTTTATTTCAAAAATTTAGCGGACCATGCCCACGGATCGCCCTTTTGTCGAGTGTATCTTCGGCACATACGTTGGTGAGAAACATTATTATCGCCAACCCCAGAGGATACACTGAAGTTTTCGTCCTATGGTCTTTATACATCAGTTTAATGTTATTCTTTCAAAAGACTCTACTTTTTGCTAAATTCTGGATTGGTTCGGCCAAATCAAACGAAATGTAATTTCAAATTTGCTACATGTTGCAAAAACCCACAAATGTAGCAAATTGCTACATTTGCGGTTATTGCTACATTTGCGGTTGCTTCAAAGCCTAACATATACAATAATTATCTACATGTACCATCAGTTGAAAACACTTCGTTTGTTCTTTGTGCCCAGTATAAATCCTGGATCCACAAACGACAAAATACACAATGTTCCTTGTAGACTGCCAGCAAGTTCTTTACTGAGTTCCGTCAACTGTACAAGGATCTGCTTGTCATTGATGGTAATGCCAAAGTATACGCCAAGAAGGTCGCTCTGAAGGTCAAGGAAGCTGTAGAGAAGGTCAAGAATGACCATGTTGGACCCGCTGTAAAACTTGTGAAAGCTTTCTTGAAGAAGGTCTTTGGAAAAGGTTAGTATTTGTTTATTTATATATCGAGTGACAGCATGGAATGGGATCCCTTGTCAAGGGACGCAATTCGAGGGATGACGAAACAGTTGTATATCTGGCTCGCCATTGTAATCAGTTGACGTTCCTTTGTAACAGTTTTGAAAAGTTAGAACAACGTTATAAGGACTTACGTTTCGCTATAGTAATATTGTTTTTTCACCATGTCACATATCTCATGAGACACTGTAAGCTGGGAATGTATATCGAAATTTTGTCAAAGTGTTTAAATATTCATTAACGATTTTACATTTTGGGATGTTGTGCTTCATTCCTTTTCAATTACAAGAATAACTCAAAATTGTCAATGTCATTTTCAGAGACACGAGAGCTTGAGGACGAGGTAACTATCTACAGTATAACTATAAGCTTTAATTTTTCTTACAATGTGTTTTCTTTTGAAATCACCAAAACCTGAAGCAAACGCTGACATCGACCTGTCCAGTTTTCTAAAAAAAGAGTGCCATTTACAACCAACAAATAAAGGCTCTCCTCTCGTCCAAATGTTATAAGGACCATACTGATGTCACAATCCAAAGGATCGCAGGGTGTTTTTGTTTACCACTCAGATGGCAAAGTTTTATCCTTCATAAGACTAATGCGATTTACAACTATTTCAGACTGATGCTGTGACCAAGTTAGAGGCTAAGTTACAGGTCGTAGCAGACAAACTGATCAAGGCTCTTACAGAAGGCAAAGCTGTAAGTCACATGTGGATTCGATAGATACAAATAGCGCCCCGGTCAACTGATGATTTTAGTTTATATATAAAATAATTATCGACTAACTAGTAGAAAACAATAACTTTTGAAAAGACCGGGAATCGAACCTCGGTCTCTTATACTCACGATAATAAAACCTCTACACTACTGGGGGTCCTAGTAATTTCTGTGCTAATTTAAAAGCTATAAGCCAGTATATGTAATAGCCCGAGATTGGCGCCTTTTAACATGAGGATTTGTTTTGCGGAAACCAATAAGACCACGTGTATTCTTTCACTGGTAGAAAGGAATTAGTTTTATAATTTGTTTTAAATATTAGTTGTTCTCTGCGCTATGTTTTAATTCTGGATCCACAAACGACAAAATAAGTGATGTTCCTTTCAGAATGCAGGCAAGTTCTTTACTGAGTTCCGTCAGCTTTACAAGGATCTGTTGGTCATCGATGGTGCCGCCAAGGAATACGCCAAGAAGGTCGCTCTGAAGGTCAAGGAAGGGATTCAGAAGGTTAAGACAGAACATGTTGGACCCGCTCTAAAGCTTGTGAAAGCTTTCCTGAAAAAGGTCCTTGGAAAAGGTTCGAAAAGCATGTTTACAAAACACACGTGTCTGTCGAGAGTTTTAAAACCTTCAACGGACAATTCTGACAATTCTAGAATGGAGCTTTAACATTCTTTAACACACAACTAAAACCCAGCGATGATTTATTTACTAACTTATCGAGATAAATAAATGAATTTATTTACCTTGTTTTGAAAGAAGTAATCGAATTGAAACCCCTTGGTTTAAGTAAAGATTTTTTACGTCTTGGCTCAAACAAAAACAAAATTGAGTTGAGTCATGTCGGCCCGTTATTGCCGTTGATAAATTCCTTTTAATCATCAAATACTGATGCAAATAGAAATAGCAATAAACACAAATACGTCCAATTTTTCCTAAGGATTGCACTGGAATCCGTTTTGATATTCCGTGTTTTGAAAAGAAAAGGTTTGAAAGTCTACTGATGCACAACATCTGAAACAATTTTTTTCCTCTAGAGAGACGAGACATTGTTGCTGATCTGGAGAAGAAATTAGTTGAAGCTTCCACCAAACTGGTGACTGCCATCGAGACTGGTAAAGGGGTAAGATAAAAACAAACTGTTTGAATACTTATTTTAAGGATGCCAAGTCTTTTAGCTTTTGAGAATTAGCATATAAATGACTTCTTGGGAATATTGCCCATTGTTACTATTCTTAACTCAATCCTTCGGGAGCATTGTGAGGCTCATAAGGCCGGATGCTATCCCGGTTTCCGTGGCGTGGGCGGATGAGAGTGGGGGCACTCCCCCTGGACAGGACGCAAGTCTGTCGTAGGTTAGTTTCCCAGCCGAAGCTGGTACTCATTCCCAGCTGAGTGGACTGGAACGCTGCCAGTAAAGTGCCTTGTTCAAAGACACAACTGGCTGCCCGGAGCGGGATCCGAACTCACATTCTTACGATTGAAAGTCCGAAGCTCTACCAACTGAGCTAATCCGCTCTGCTATTCAGGTATACAATGATATAGCAATCTGATTTACAGGGTATCCTTAAAGCTCTAAAAGAGTTCCGCCAACTGTACAAAGATCTGCTTGAGATTGATGGTAGTGCCAAAGCTTTCGCCGCACAACTCGTTGACAAAGTAAAGGAAGCCATCCAAAAAGTAAAGGACGACCACGTGTCCCCTGCAATCGCCGCTGTTAAGAAATTTTTGGGCATTTTCAAACGAGGTACAATCTCCTGATTTCCTTTAGAAGAAACGGTGTACTTATCTTTAGGATTTGTTAATTCTTCATCATCTCGTGCAAAAGAAGTATTTTTGAGAAAAAAAATCCAAAAAGTTATGCACTACTCAAGATTCAATTCTTTTGATACGAGTCCGTAACAAAAAAAATAAGACAAACATAATGTTAATTTTGATTTGTAAAAGATAGTAAATAACCTTGAAATTCTTGCATAACATTTTTTCTTCAACTTTTAGCTGTGGAAAAACGTTTAATGATTAGAACACATTTTTATTCTTTATTTAGAGAGGCGCGATGCGGTTGCCGTTCTTGAGAATAAATTAGTAGAAGCCACCACAAAACTGATAACTGCCATCGAGTCTGGCAAAGGGGTAAGGCTCTTTTTAAGTAAATGTTGATGTAAAATTAATATGACAAAAATCTAATAGCATGGTAGAATGAAGACTGGTGTTGCTCATACCATACATGACATATTTACAGACATGTTGATACCAGAACCTGGTTAATGTGTTCTAATAATGCACCGCTGCCATCATATGATACACGATCTAAATGGTCATAAACGCGTTTATTTTTCAGGGTATTCTGAAAGCTCTTGCCCAGGTCCGCCAGCTGTACAAAGATCTACTCGAGATTGACGGTAACGCCAGAGAGTTTGCTTCACAACTTGCTGTCAAAGTTAAAGAAGCTATCCAGAAGATTAAGGATGATCACGTGAATCCTGCCATTGAAGCTGTTAAGAAGTTTTTGAAAATATTCCAAAGAGGTAACGCAACCAGTCGTCAATCTTGAAATATTTTTAGTTTGAAGTTTAAATTGGTTTCTCGAAAGTTTAGTAGTTGTATTAACAACAGCATTTTATTTATGCCGATGAAAACGACCTCAATTCCATATAGTACCTATCCAACTCGTACTGACATTGAATAACTGTTATATGGACCCAACCACTGTGTGTGCTCATTTTTAACCTTTTGAGCTCATCCGCCAGTGACATCATTAACTTATCTTTCGATTGTCTTTCTGATCATCATTTTTGATGATGATCAAATAAGCCTCACTGGTAGTATGATGACAATCAATTTAGATTGTTTTTAATGTACCGTATTTATAACACTTCCATCGTTTTTCAAGATCAGTTAGTTTAGCTCAATTTTAAAAAGGTGTGCTCCCCAGACCTGGATTCAATGCTCAGCATTGGGGCTTGAGTGACCACAACCAAACTAGTGCAGTAGGCCTAATCTTTTCCTCTCACTTTTCTTATTAAAGATGCATAAGCCTTTTAAGTGACCATTTAATGATACAAATAAATTGCAGTAAAACCCTGACTTGCATAATTCAATAATGTCTGGATCCACAAATTAATTTGAAAAAGTTCCTCAATGCCTTTTCGGGCCAAAAATAACTATCATTGTGCCAACACAAGTTAATTTTAAATTTTTCATTTGTTCAGTCGTTTTCAAAAATACTTGCTGCGTGTATACGTTTTTTATTTTTAGAAATAGAGTACAATAAGTATGAAAATTTTCAATGCAATTTTAGTACTTTTTATGACTTTGAGCTAGGCTAGGGCTCATGCATCTTTAAAGATCGATTTTTATTGCTTCTAGGTACAAGAGATCTTGACGATGAAGTTTTTGACGTAAGTATTCTAATATACGTTCAACTTTTTTTGAATATTTTTCGGTGATATCAGGCAATTATTCATTCACCCTTTGAGACTAAAATGGTGACGACCTGTCATTTTGATCAAAGATTCGAATACCGACAGTGGTTTTAAGCTTTGTGGTGTTTTGCCTGTATTCAAATTGATATTTGCAATAAAAATGTTACAGTAATTGAGAGTTTTGCATAATTTGCATAATAATATGCATGGACTTTGAAAAAATACAATTTTATACAGGTTGTTGAGCTCCGTCGTCGTGGACTCATCTCCGATTTGTTTGGAAAAGTTGTCGACACCGCTAAGGATATTGCCAACAAATTGTTGACCGGACTCCATGGTAAATTCAAGGAGCTTGGACAATTCCTCGTGGAACTTACAAAGGCCCATGTCGAGAAGGCTAAGCCACATGTGGATAACATCAAAGAGTTGGCCAAGGAGGTAAATTAGAATATGTTGATTAATGACTCAAAAATTTATCTGTTCAGTCATAAACGTTGATTTTTAACTTTCATTATTTGTGATGATCCTAACTAACATAGGGTCTGTAAGTCATATGACATCCGGTTGTATAAACGAAAGTCCCAAAAGGAAAATGTTTCTGCATTACGTAGCGTCACACCTGAATCGGTTTTTGATTACATGTTAAACGCGGTACCGGATATGGAATTTCTTTGCCATCGAATTGCGCAATCCAGTGTGGAAATCGTTACATTTTTGTTTTATTTTATTCCAGTTCCTTGGACACGCTAAGGAAGCCACCAAGCAGACCCTCAATGAAGCTCTCGAGTTCTTCGGTGCCTACAAGGGTGACTTGGGTGGTCTCTGGACTCAGTTGAAGAACTCCATCGCCACCATCAAGAGCCACATGACTGTCACACCACCAACACCAACTCAACCAGCTTATTAAACTCTTTAGGTATATTGATGTACTGAACCTTTGAGTTAATCAATAAAGATTTAAGTTAAAATAAGTATTGGTGTGAACTCTTTTACAACTCCATGTATCGCCATAAACTAGCTAACTGCAAACACTCTACAGTGTTTAAAAAAACTTGCATTAGACAAGGCTTGCTACCCGTATACACACATTCAATGTAGGCATATTTTAAACTTTAACGACGGTGGATGAACAAGCAAAACTCACATTACCGGCATTACACTGCTTAAACTTCAAATTAACATTCCTGTGACTTAATTTCTATTCAAAAGCGACTGATTAATTCTCACTACCCAACTACTGTGTTGACCTCATAAGACTGGGCCATAAAGGAAAGAGTAAACATAATTTTCTCTTTGACTGCAGGGGCACGTTCCATTGCTATTTGTGGAATAAATTAGTTTCATGGCCAATCGACAAATACCTACCCCTTTAGGGGGCGGAATGTACATTGTTAAGCCTGTAACGCATGTTTTACCACATGCTTTTTAAAGATAAATCCAGAGCAAAGAGTAATGGAGATGTTTTAAATCCCGAAGGGTCTTTTGACAGTCTCCATCCAATGCTGTCGACAGCAGCGTTTCTTGCCTCATTCCAGCTGGACCATCATTATTCACCCATCTCTCTCTCCACTCTTCTCCTCAAAGTCGTCTTCGGTCTACCTCTCCTCCGTCTTTCTGAGGGTGTCCAGGTCACCGACATCCTCGTACTATCCTTCACTAGTCAGTACAATAATCAATCATAACCTACCTTAAGGTTATGTAGGAGGTTAATTAGCAATCCTCTTTCTTTTTCAAAAAACAATAAAACTAAACATTTTAATCCCATGAAAGTATATATTTTCTGAAACTTTGAGAACTATGTTTTCATAATTTTAACAGTTTAACATCTAAAAATTCC
>JAOXYC010242900.1:0-10330 GCA_028565715.1 Phoronis pallida
CCAATTTTTTGGTCAAATCCTCTTTAAAACCATACCTAAGCATATATGAAGTCATTTCTAGGATATCGAAACCAGAATCCTAAAAATCACGAAACCAATCTTTTGCTCTTAAGAAATAGACTTAAACTTTAAAGTCATGGCTTGTGAAAATACTTTTTTTTTATTTAAAGATGACTCGTGCAGTGACAATCCTTGTGTAAACGGCGGCAAGTGCCATGACGTCATCGATGGTTACTACTGCACATGCGAGCCTGCCAATACAGGAAAACATTGCGAGGAGTTCCGTAAGTAGATGGTTGTCTTTCAGACATCCAGTAAAAGGAAGCTGTTCCAGTAAGATGGAAAATGGAGAAATTAGCAGGCCGTTGGAGGAAATATGAGTCAATGCATCGCGTTAAACCACTGAGTACGATGGGTGTCAAAATGTCTTTTGCAATATCCCGGAGTATTTGGAACAGTCTCCTCTGCAAACTTCCTCAAATACTGACCTCAATTTCGAAGGTCAACAAGTAACGCAAAGAACAAATGACCGCTTTTTTAATAAGAACAGAGCCCTTTGGCCCGGATGAAGTTCAAATTTATGCATTTTTCTCTTCAGGTGTCGGAACTTATGTAAAAGAGAAACTTACCGTTAGGGAATGTATGAAGAAAAGTAAAGTGCCAGAGTCGAATGGGATGTTCTGCGATGACGTTACATATGACGTTGAAGATGGAACCTGTAGATTACATATTCTTAGCCAGACGGGTAATCTCGACGCCATGTATCTGTCAATTCACATTATCATCATTTTTAAACATGAAATCGATGTATGAGACGTATTCCTGTATAGAATGATGTTTATTTGACTATTTTTGATAGTCAAATTAACATCATTTTAAAAACTCCCAAACATTTTTGCCAGTAAGCTTGATCACTGGGTAATCAGAGAGATGGGAAAAGGGGGAAATTAGGTAACAACAAGAAAACCCATACAAGAGTTCACGTATGGATGACTAGAGCGTGAACGTACCACATAAAAAGAACTTGAATGGTACTCACATAAACCAGCCACCCAAGCAGGGGAAACGTTTAAAACTAAATCATTAAAAGTGCTACTACCAAGAACAAGAGTAAAATTTATTAAAATATGATTTATAATGTGACATAAAACCAAAGTTAAGACCAAACAACGTGGTAGCAAAACAAGATATGTTAAATTTCACATTTTTGACGAAAATGAATATCAGCAAAATTGTCTTCAGTAAATTGAATAGTGGCATCATCAAAACTATGATTGGGCAAATTGAAACATTCGGTAAAGAGTAATGAAGTGTTTTATGAGTATACTCTTACTTTATACATGCAGCTGAGGATGGATGTTACAACCAACGAGAGCTGTCCATGTCTAACTTCACGTCCAACATGGCAATGTGGTATTCTGAGACATACGGAGTTTACACTTTGACCAACATGGGGGAATATATGTTCTTTGAAGCAACATTCCACACACTCGTGAAGATGACGGCTTTCTCAACACAGGTATTGTTATTTTGTTCTTGATTAATGAAACTTTTAGCTACAGTCATAATGGAACACACGAAAGATTGGTCGTACGATGAACAACATTTTACGTTGTTGTTGGACCATCGTGTGATAAGAATGAGTTAACATGTGGTCACAATGAAATCACAATGCTTCCTCAAAACAAGCCAAGCGCATAAAACAAGGGAGGGTTAACCCGAAAACTCCCATAAAGTGTTCTTGGGATTCGGGATTCTCTCTCAAAACATCAACCTGCCAAGGCTATTTAAGTATAGCGAGGTTACTAGAGGAGCATTAATTGTCATCCAGGAGTGTAGATATTTTATTGTAGTTTATTATTCTGTTCAGCTGGAACAAATTTAAACATTACATGTTACGAGGCAACGTCTAGCCTCTTCATCAGGTGTTAGCCGAATGGGAAATCTCGCCTAGAGTTTGACCTCTCGTGTGACCTCTGGTCGAGCGGCGATGGCGACCTCTGTTGGAAACTTGAGAAGAAATTGATCTTGACTACTAGCTATTGACTACTGGTGGGAAAGGTGATGTCTATCTCCTCCCTGATGGTTTAGAGAAGGAAATTTTGGACTTAATCCAAAGTGCTTCCTTCACCCCCTTTGATACCAGTCACTTTCTCTGTCCAAAATCACAACATTATCAGTATCAAATGAATGACCAGCAGAATTTATATGCTGATAAACTGCTGATTCAAGTCCACTTGTGTTGTGTCTTCTGTGCTGGGACATGTGTTTGTTCAGTGGTCGTTCAGTCTCTTCGACGTATGTTTCCGAGCAACCAGTTCCCTTACACACAATATTATAAACAACACCACTCTGGTGACTAAACACTGGTTTGTCCTTAGGGTGGACCAGTTTCTGTCGGATAGTATTCCCAGGTTTGTGAGTAGTCCTTATACCATATGAGGAAAAATCCTCTGACGTTTTTCCGAAAATCCTTGGATATACGGTAAACTATCTACTGTGTTATTGTACTTTATACAAGATGGAAAATTCTATCAACAAACTCATGGTTGTGCTATGGGTTCGCCTGTTTCCCCTATTGTTGCAAATCTATATATGGAGAGATTCGAAACTACAGTTTTGAGTGCTTACCCTGGAGTTCCACCGTCTATCTGGTATCGCTATGTGGATGAAACTTTTGTGAAAATCAGAAAAACTGAGAAAGATAATTTCTAAACATTCATCAATCAGTTTGACAAGAACATTAAGTTCACTTTTGAAGATCCGACGGACAATCATATATCTTTCTTGGACTGCCTTGTGAAATTCAAACCTGATTGTCATGTACATTTGTCGGTTTACCGCAAACCTACTCACACAGATCAATACCTGTCACTTGATTCACACCATCCCCTACAACATAAATACGGGGTAGTTAAGACTCTCTTTCACCGTACGGACTCTATCTGTACTACTGAAAAAGACAAAAAAGAAGAATCTGATCATCTGACTTTAGCTCTACATAAGTGTGGTAATAGTAACGGGAGCATTTAATCTGCTCTTTGACCAAACAACAGACGCTGTAACAGGGACAATAACACAGTAGTTAGTTCACCGTATCCAAGGATTTTCGGAAAAACTTCAGAGGATTTTTTCCTCATATGGTATAAGGACTGCCCACAAACCTGGGAATACTATCCAACAGAAACTGGTCCACTCTAAGGACAAACCAGTGTTTAGTCACCAGAGGGGTGTTGTTTATAATATTTTGTGTGAGGGACCTGGTTGCTCGGAAACATACGTCGGAGAGACTGAACAACCACTGAATAAACGCATGTCCCAGCACAGAAGACACAACACAAGTGGACTTGAATCAGCAGTTTATCAGCATCTAAATTTTGCTGGTCATTCATTTGATACTGATATTGTTGTGATTTTGGACAGAGAAAGTGACTGGTATCAAAGGGGGTGAAGGAAGCACTTTGGATTAAGTCCAAAAATCCTTCTCTAAACCATCAGGTAGGAGATAGATATCACCTTTCCCACCATTTGTCAAGATCAATTTCTCAAGTTTCCAACAGAGGTCGCCATTGCCGCTCGACGAGAGGTCACACGAGAGGTTAACCTCTAGGCGAGACTTCCCATTCGGCTAACATCTGATGAAGAGGCTAGACGTTGCCTCGTAACATGTAATATTTAAATTTGGTAAGTTCCATCTGAATAGAATCATAAACTACTAATATTACTAGAGGAGCCTTAACATGACATTCATTTTTAGTGGGATGTCCACTACTATTACTAAGAATGAATCTTTGATTTTGGTAATGTCGCGCAGCATTGTGGGAATGTTATCAAATTTTTTTTCCATCGTTCAATTGACGGGCGAACATCCTAAGACAGGTCTACGACGATTTCACGACATATTGTCGTGAACCCATCGCGAGAATAAAGTATGTTGGTTGAATTCATTGCCACGACATGATTTCCATCGCACAATAGTCCACGTGTCGAAATCCTTGTCCTGAACCGGGAAGACCCGTCGTGGCTCCATTCTGACTATAGCTTACTGGCAATGTAGAAAACGCGCCACTATGTTTTTTTGGTGAAGTGATGGAATTGGGGCAGCCAGCATTATCAAAATTCAAATTAGTCTTCACTAGAATTTGTGTCGTGTTCATTCGATCGAAAAAAAATTAACAAGTCCAAATTAGTTATTAAGGGACATTTACTTTATAGGGTCTTGATGGTTGGATCAAAAAGTACACTGTTCTACGCTCAACTGATGGAGATACATTTCACGACATCGGTGGTGGTAAGGTATGTACGGTGTAACGAATGGATCTACGGAGTATATCAAATGATGTAGGTTTTCAAGAAAAATGTACAAGCAGTATCATTATCATCACAATGCCATTGCCTGTGTACGCAGAATTTAGTTTTTACTCTTATAATTACCTACATAAGAACAATTGCAAAGTTTTAAAACATTGACATATTTCATGACTTGCTAGTCACATTTTAAACGCTGTTGGAGTTCACTGGCCTTTTTCAGACTTTTACTGGAAACATTGTTGACGTTCGCGGGGCACGCATTAAGCACGTACTTGATAGACCAGTTGTACTTCGCACGCTCAGATTGGAAGTTCTTGAATATAGACTTAAGGTACAGCTTCGCCTGGCAGTCTACGGTTGTCTGTTCTGGTATACTGCTGGCAGATGTTCGCCGCCGAATACTGTAACTGACGAAGATTCGAGCATAAAAGGACTAGCAGCAAGTGAGTACTATTTCAATTCGCATTGCACCTTAGACAGTTTTTTTCACGAGGTGAAAATTCCAATGTATTGCTTAAAAGATATGGTCTCACTTTTGATAAATATATAATATTTCTACATGGAAGGTTTTAAGAATATAGTTTTCTTTAGCTTGTAACATGACAAAAGCGGTGGAGAGGAGTGTACGCGGTGGTTCTCGTGTATCCTGGGTCAAAGGCTCACTAGTCTCTGGGATGACGTCCGAGAATAGTTGTATTGAGTACTGCTGCAATAATACGGCATGTACGTCTGTGGACTGGAGTTTTCAATACGTCAGATGCTGGTGGCATTCAGCAAGTACAACCTTATCCTCGCTGCGTGATGACTACGGCTCTAACCACTGGCACTTTGGTAAGCGAGCACTTTACGTGTATGTATAGATTTTAAAATTGTGTCATAACCCTTCTTGTGACTATGATGATTTATGTTACAAGATAAATCGGAAATTGTTTTAACCACGACCGGGACAAAGTTTAGCGGTCACCTGGCGATTGCCTGTTGGTACCCTCAAGGTTGCAAGCATTGTCGCCTAGTTGTCTCTTTGTGGTCGCCAGGTAGTATTGTCTTGACAAAGGCGTAGTTGTCCTTTTAGGTTACATGGGGTTAGGCCCTTTCTGAAGTTTACTGTAATAATAATTATCTGACCCGTCAACATTTCTATACATTTATACATTTCACTTCGAACTTTTTTAAAACCCATGTTCTAAATGACGACAAATCATTTTTAAAATATCTGTCCGGCATTAGATATACATCTATCCCAAAATAGCTGAACATTTTTAGTTAATCAATTCCCCCACTTTATGCGCAGGTTACCCGGATGCTCCGCACATTATCTCGGCAAATTGGGACGGCAAGGACCTTACAGTTCGTTGGAACGCTAGATTCAACGGCGGATTACCACAACGATTTAGGACAGAGTACAAGAAATCAGGCGACTCATTTTTCACGTAAGTTACATGCCAGTAGCTAGCGGGGGCCAGGGGAGCAACTGCTCCCATCCCCTGACATTTTAGGAAGTGCCTTTTTTGATGGATAAACCAGTTTGGCAATTGCCTATTTTGGACGGAAATACCAGCTGTAAGTGCCTTTTTGATGGAAATACCAACTGAAAGTGCCTTTTTAATGGAAATACCAGTTGCAAGTGCATGAAAATATTTTAAGTTTCCTTAGTTCCACCGTTTGCACCCTCAGACATTAAAACCAAGCTACGGCTATGAGTTAAAAGCTTCACCAGGTAGGCATATCAAATTAAATGGAAATGTGTTTTTCATCCAGTAGATAAGTAAAGTTTAGCGGACCAAAGTCATTTGATCGACGCCATTACCTGGTATTTGAAGGCATTGTACTTTACATTGGATACAATTAATTTTTTTATGTTGTAATATATTAAAAAAATCAAATTGTCGGATTCAATTCCTGGTAGGATTTCTGCGTTCAGTGATATAAACATTTTAAAATTCCAATATTGCTTGTTAGCGTCACCTGTGGCAATCGACAGAACTCTTTCAGTATGTTCGGTCACCATTCGGAATACCTCAAGTATTTCCGGTGCGGTGTCCCGAATGGCTGTTTTCATGTCGGCCTTTTCCGTAGCGCCCAAGGTGGTACTGTGCGTCATTTTCTCAACCCAGACGACAGTATTTACTCAACCAAGATTCGCTCCCTCACTTCAACTCAAATACTCTCGAAGCCTTGAGGACGAAAATGCAGACGACAGGGCTAGAGAGTCTGCGGAAACATAGATTTTCTAAAATTGCGCGATTACGTTTGTCAAAAAACAAAGCTTTATGATATTAGAATGTTTATTATCTTTACAAAATCTTTCGACCATGGTGCAAGCTGACGAAGTTTATAGCCTCGTTTTTCCCGTTTTTTACCGGAAGCAGACTGTTTTAGAGACTTCGTTCTAACTCTTTGTCTCGCAATTACCTTCAGAAGCTTTTGTCGATTTTGACTGCCAACTTCCTCAGTGACCAATACGTGGGATGGCGCTGATAACAGGATCTTTTACACTGGGCCAATCTTGTAGTCTCCCTCGGTCATATTTTTGGTTCTGCTTAAATTGATCCATATCAAACAAAACCTTCTGAAGAAAATACCATACTCATCTACTGGAAGGGATATACAGGAACTTTTCAATTTAAAAAAGGTGAAAGGTTTACATATACCTGTGATCAATCTGCGTCTTGTTCAGGGGACGGTAGTTTCACTCTCTTCCGCACAGACAATGACAGTTGGGAATCATCCCGCATTATAATCCTTAAAAGTATTCGAAAGGGTTTAATTTAAACTGAATCGGTTCAGATTCATACTGTTTAGTTTAGCCCAAAATATATCTTTTATTAGATTGCAACAAATTAAGATGTATTAACACTCCTAAAACATTTTCTGAAATGCATCACGGATACGCCTGATAAGATAGAAGACTGCAAACTGTTAAACAATAGTGTATCATGAGAGAGGATATAACTTCAGACATTATTAATGGTGTCATTTTCAGTACATTGAGATCAGGTCTGGAGGACAAAGGAACAGAGTACGTTATGGTCGATGTGATACATAACCCGGATAACTACACTACATATGACATCCGGGTCACGGCTACCAATAGTCGTCTTAACGAAAACTTCAAGGAATACAAAGCTGCCACAAGTAGGTTTTTAAACTGGCATTACTTAAAGGGAGAAAAAAAACTGCAAAAACTAAAATATTTCAAACATCGTGAACAGCTTTTTAATGCTCAAAAGTTGTGTTTGACGTTTCATAGTGTTTAGCTTTTGTTGTTTTTTTTTACTCGGCTTAGATATTAGAATAGGTATTTGACTAAGATGCTTGATGCTTCAGTTGTTTTGTGACAGCCTTGTGAGTCGGGGGTTCCTTATTAACTCAGAAAAAAATGTTTTTTTGTAAAACAATTAAAGGGGGTCACCGTTCTGAATAGCAACAACAAACACGAAGCACTTCCAAACGTCAAAAACAGCTCTCCAGTACACTAAAGTTGCATTTTTATAATCTCAAATGGCTCAGAACGTGTCCGACTTTCAACATTGAAAACTAGAGCGCGCATAAGTACCTAGTTTAAAAGCTCAATATAAGCAAGCCGTACTTAAAGTATACGTGTCAAATAGCTATAAATCGGTTAGAAATGCTTGTTTTTTCCAATAGTACACAATGAAATGAGTTCGTCAAGCCAAAAACGTGCAAACCAAACGCGCTTGTTTGAAAACAACCCACTTGTGCTGAGTCGTCTGCAAACCGACTGTGACTGTCTTTAAATTAATCGTATGAAGCAATATTTTTTAATCATGCTGGTTGTTCAAGGGTAACATTTTGTAGAATGGCAACTGTTTTGCGTTTTTGGTATACATACCGTCTGTTTTTGTATTGGGGCAACAGTTTCTCTCGAAAGTAAGTCTCATTAAAAACACGGCTTGATTGCCGACAAGCTTGAATCGGAATTTTCTATAGTAATCTGATAATCCGTGTTACTAGCATAGATGTGAAAATAAATGAGCAGATTACGTAGATTAAAATAATAGTATCCATAGTCCTGGCACGTCCAACACACTCCGTGTCCATTTGGAAGTGACATGAAATGAATTGAAAACAGGTTCGCGAAATGATTTCGAAGTGTGCAAGCGTCACATACAAGCGAAGTAGTACATAGTATGATACAGAAATAGTTATCTCGCTAGCCACAAGCGTTCACACTCTGAATTCATTTCGCTCTTTTACCTACGTATAAACCGGGGTATGAACTCGACCTTAAAAACGTCCGTTCGCAATATTATCTAAGCGTAAACTCCTGTGACTGTATCAAATAATAATAATCGTTTGTTCAGTATCCGTAGTTTAGTATAGAAACATTTCAATATCAAGATTAATTACGCACCTTGTAATTACATTTTATTTCTCTACCAGATTTCATAGAGGTTTATGCTGAAGGTCTCGGGAAGAACGATTATTCTGTTGATGATGGTTGTACAGATCACTGCAACCAAGAGCCAGTAATGAAGGTAATTCAATGCATTATATCTCATGCTCATTACTCATACATCTCACATATCTCACATACATAATCCTTAAGTTTTAATATGTGACCACCCTAAAGATCGAAGCCGCTAACAACAGCAACCACGGACCGCCCGTTTAATCCAAGGCACAAGTGCACTACCCGAGTTAGGTTACTAGAGGCAAGGTGGGTATTATAACCCTGGGAACCGAACCGGGGATCACTCGTCGATTAATCAAGTGAATTAAGCATTCGACTTACTTACCAGGCTAGCTAGTGGGTCACCTCTCATAGACTAAGAAAGAGTCACATTTTGCTAACATGTTTTCATCGCAACTATTGAGTCTCCGATAGCTCTTATCTTGTTTCTTTGATCGTGGATAAAAAAACTACAAGTTCCACAAACATCTCCTTTTAAGGAGCGACTGATACGGTGTTTAAAATCTCCACGCACACAACATGCCAATTAAAGTTCACCCACAACAAGAACCCAGCTAGGAAATGCTGGTATTGTTCCAGTCGACTCATCTGGGAATCAGTACCGGCTACGATCGGGAAGTTACCTGCGATAGACAAACGTTTTGTTCAGGGGGAGTTGTCCAACTCTCATTCGCTCACACAACAGAAACCGGGATAGCATCCGGCCCTGTGCGCCATTTGACACGAAGAAGGATTTACTTTTATTCTTCCCAAATGCCTAATAAAAAACAACGAGTGACTCAGTTTGGTGTCACCGGAACAGTGCGGAAAATTGGTGTACCGACGTACAGAATTCTAACATGACCGTTTTTTCATTCTTTGATAGAATATTAGGCAAAAGTCGACCACTCCACAAATGCCACCATTTCTAACTACATGTATCCAGAACACTTTCGCGAGTGGAGTAAGTGTGTTGCATATACATACAAGTAACGATTAAAGTCATTATCACTAAGTGTTATGAAATGGCCGGCAAAGGTCCGTTAACTACCTGAGTTTCTACCGAGGACCGTACCGTTCTGAAGGTCTGTGTAGCGGTGCCGTACCACAACTTACCCAAGAGTACCGTTAAGAGTACCGTTTAAGCCCTGATAGAAACGGAAGGTTCTTATCCCAGCATTGTAATATTTACTACGGAAAAGGCAAAAAATATAAAACATACTTTAAAAAAACTGGTGCATTAATCTATCGATGTCGGTTCTGTTTGTTTCATCTCAGATCAACGGCCAAGAAGTACACGAATGTGGCGGGAATATTATGTATAGTCTGATGGCACTAGACGGTTATACGGGGGAAGAAATCAGATTCTTGCAGTTCGATACGTGGAACAATTGGGACGAGTATCTAAAGGTCCTGGACTTTTATAACATGCTACCAGAAAAGTAAGGATATTCGCTTGTTTTTAGTTTCCCTCTGATGTTAATGTAGGGATATCCTACTAAACATGAAAGAACAGTTGTCCTTTTTCACTGTTTATCTAAGATGCTGTGTAGGGTTTTACAACCGGAAGATATTTTGTCCGAAGGATTAGGTTTGTGTGGCTGC
>JAOXYC010243011.1:0-10327 GCA_028565715.1 Phoronis pallida
TGCAATCTTTACTGTACGGTAGGGGAAATGTAGGTTAGTTGAGCCACTGGGAGTATTACGTAGGTGACTTATTGCTAGTCATTGGTTAGATTGGTAAACAATGTTGGAAGACTGTTTGTTAACGACAATTGTTTATTTCATCCAAGCAAATATCATGTTCAGCTAACTTATACTTTGTTCCCTCCAGAACAGTTAACTCGGAAAGTTGTGATTATCTTGGTTACACGTACTGGGCAATGAACTGAAAATTAAAAAAGGTAGAATTTTGTTGTGATAATTACAAAAAGGTGACTCCCTTTTAAATCCGCTTGATACGGATCAAATGTCTAGGTGCATCCGTACTTCACCGAATTCATTTGTATCAGCGTTCAAGTTCTGTAATAGCCGGACCTTGGAGAGGAATACTTGTGGTTAGCATCTTTATGCCACCACGGTTCACTGATAATCGGACGAAGATAACCTTAATACGCCACACTTAATTTTGTATCCGTTGTTAGATTTGACATCTTTTCCCGGTCACGTTCCTCGCTAACCTCGTTCTGTCCGCGGATTGGACCCGTAGTTTGTGACTCAATTAAGATTTATGAAAATGTAACTCGGACCTGCGTTATGTAGCCTGGGTTCAACCAGGGGTTAAAGAATAAAAAAGTAGAGCCTGGAGCAAAAGTTTTCGCCACGATATTGTTTTCTAATTTATCACGTGAGACAAATGTTCTTTTCCGCGGCAATCCACAGTTTCACCCTACATGTATGAAAACTGACCTCGTGAACGCAGCGCTTCCGGGAAGCCCGCTATTATTCAATCGCATAAGGGGGACTGTGTAGATTTAACCGCATTGTTTGAGGTTTTCTTTGTTAAAATACACACAAAATCATCTTCCCGCTTTCATAGGTGGAAGTCTAGTTGGTTAGTATTTCCAGTACTTTTAAGATTATGCTACCACGGTTGATGGGCTTCAAAAGTGTAGAGATTAATCATGCACCCGAGCCTGAGTACTGTACTTACTTCAGTTCTGTAGAATTCATAAATGCATAACCGTATCGGTGACAATAAAAGTAAAAAAAAAACTGAAGTGAAACTAATGTCTATTTAGAACTGCAGGCACCATACTTGCAACATATTGCAATATATTTTCTGGCTCCACAAATTATTTTAAACGCGTTCCGGAATGCCCTCCATGCCTTTTAGAGCATAAAATAACCATAGTTTGGGCAAACAAACTAAGGTTAGATTTTTACCTGTATTAGTCATTTTTGTCACTTTTAACATTTTTCAAAAATATTTGCTGCATGTCTAAGGATTTTAAACTTTGGACTTAAAAGTCCGATTTTCACTGCAATTCGTTTTTATGACTCATGGTCAGGGATACGGCGTATGCATCTTTAAGCGACTTCAGTGAAGCAGTCTCGCTTTAGATCTGAGTGTATGACAATCGTGTAATTCCAAGACAAAAACTGAGGTCAATCAGAGGTAAATCATTTTAAGGGTTAAAATATAATATAACGCTGCCATGGCAACTAAGTTTTATTCTTACAGGAAATTGACCGCATACTTTGTTTAATAAAATGACCTTTTCGAACTGAAATACGGGAGTTTTGTATCACTCAGGTGTTTTATAAAAATGTATTGTGTTTTTAAAAGATTTGATATGGCGGCTTTTGTCAAAAATGCCCTTCATGATTTTCGGTAGGTCAAGCCAAGGGCGGTAGCGGGTCAGTTGGGGCTATATTGGTTTAACCCCAGTCGGCTATACACTGAGGGCAATGCTGGTCAGTCGGTCACCCATCAATGACCTCCATTTTGCACCTTTCTGATTGCACTAGAGAACATAGAGTTGCAATTAATGCGTCATGGTCTAATTTTTTTCTTGTAAAAAAATTGCTTTAGATTCGAATTTTTTTCAGGGTACAAAAGGTTAGTAACGAAAAATAAATAAAAAATTCTGTCGCACCGTTACAAATATTATTCAGCTCAAAAATATCTTCACCCGGACCTTTAAGCATTGAAAATTAGTGTTTCGTCAAAAAGGGATAAAAGCCAAGTTAGCAAAAGGTCCATTAACTTGGAGTTTTTTGCCAAAACGCAATGACCACGGCGAACCTTAATAGCATTTTCCGCACATTCTTCAAGAAGGTTTTGGTGAGGCCATAAATACGGTCTTTGTTTAGCATTGGTTTCATACAACACTTCAGCGCACCTGCGAAAGCCATTTTTCTTTGTCTGGTCGTAATGTCTGTATCTTTTTGTGGCCCAGGTCATTTGTGGCCCTCCGGGTCATAAAAGGTCAGTGCTTTCACAACTTTGTCTGGTCCTGAGTTTAAATGCTGACATTTCTGTGGCTAATTGTAGAAAATTAGGAATTCCTGTCTGTGGTGAAATTAGATATCCTTCCTTCCTGGCTGTGTAGCCAATTTTTTGTCCGAGATCACTGACAAAAAGAAGTCAGGCATTTTTTTGTTAATTAGAGTAAAGGGTGGTTTTAACTGGGTTTTAAAAGTGAGTTGCGATCCAAGTCGGGAAATTATAAGATATTTTTATTGAAATTTAAAATTTTATATTAGGTACTGATCATTAAAATTAGTTATGAATTAGGGTCAATGAGAATTTTTCCATCATGAATTTAGATTACACGTGTTACGAATTAATCCACTTGACCACGAATTGATTGAGCGGACACTATCCAAACCTGTTCAAAAATTGAGATTGCAGCGACACTGAGAAGTTGTTTGCCCGATGAATAAATGAAGACACATCTTTGAACTGAAATAAGATACACCACATGACTGCTGTTTCTAATACAACTATTTTTATTTTAAGACACTGATCAGATCTCGACATCATCATTTATACAAGAAATCCTCAAAAAAGTATAATGACCGTATTTATAGACAATTGCTTTAAGTCCGTTAATAACTCTACTGACGGATAGGATCGCACACATCAATTAATTATTGCATAACAATATTGTTAAACTGAGATATCGCTAAATATACGTATATTGCGGAATAATAAGCTCATCACCATGCACACGACATCCGAAAATAATTCAAATACCTTAACCGGGACCTTAGTTAACGTTAAACAACTGGACATCATCACAAGCCACTACAGCAAACATTATAAAGCCAGTTTTTAAACTTTGCTCTAACGTTTTTTCGCTGCAACCAGGTCTATACATTCTTCAAGGATCGCTTTTTTACTAATCATGTTACGTCAATTTCAAAGATCTACGGACGTCATTTTTTCACAATATCGAAGGATTTGTGCGGGATGTTTTAAAACTGTTTCAAAGGCGAGATCAGAGACACTCGACTCATCAGTTAAAGAACTTCCGTTTTGGGATAGTGACGTCAATGTCACCTTCTACGTCACCAGTTCATTGCACAGATAATCTGTCGGTCATTGAACCCTGATAGTCAGTTTGTAGACTGATGGAATTTTTAAATTCTACTAATAACAAAATAACAATGACGGTCGATTTCTTAGCTTAGCATTATTTTATACATATTTTACCAAGTCAGAAAACATCAGCTTTACATTTTTCTGCTGTCCGCCGTAATCTAGGGTCTGCTCGTAAAAGTTGGTCTCACGTCATCTGAATAATATAATTGTGACGTCATGGTCAAAAACAAATATGATTGGTTCGGCATCTTCTTTTGGCTAACCCGTCGCGACTGGTTCATGGGTCCTTGGTTTTCACCTGTGACCGTAGTACAGTCTATAATGGATGCGTAACAATACGATCTTACCTAAGAATATTTTTTTTTCAAACACGTTTTTTTTCAAAGTTACAGTTGCAAGTCTTACGCAGTGTATATATATCTGTTGTTCCATCGTTCATTGACATCAACAATGTGAACGACCGCTGCCGGGTTTATAGCAAATAAATCAATTCGCGGTACTTTATTATTACAGAAAAAAATAAACATAAGGAGTTTTCTTCCACATGGCAACTGCACATTGCATTTTAACAACACACATCAAACCCTGAAAATTGTACTTGTACAAACTGAAATCGGTACGCGCGACCATGACGGAAAAACGCTTCGCGTCTTTTCAATCTCAAGTTTTTCTTATGAGATCAATTTACACTTTTAGATAAAACTTTTAAAAAAGTTCAAAATGCTGTATAATAAAAACAAAATTTTTAAATGTCGACATGTTTCAATGTGTATATTCTCCACATTTAATTCACAAGACCGTAATGGTGATGTAAACAAAGCAACCTCACTTTATACTAAGCCTAGCGGATGTTGGTGTAAACAAAGATGATACTACTGTACATGTATCATCTTTGGTGTAAATACAGGAAGGTAACCAAAAACGAGAAATAACAGGACAAGTAATTAATATTTAGAAATTTAAACATACAGTGTGATAAATTCATGTGGAAGCTGAGCACTGTAATGTCGACATTTAAAAACTTTGTTTTTTATATTCAGTGCATTTTGATCATATGTGACTGTCACGAAAGTATGAAAACTAAAAGTAGTCAGCTTAAAAAGTCACCAAAAAATGTCATGCAAAAATCCTTATATAAATGGAACTCCGTAGCTAAACACATTGGAAAAATCGCTTTTTTCAAATAATTTCAACATTTCAATTCGAAACAAAAAACAACCAAATATGATCTAAAACAGGGTTCCCAGTTTTCGATATACTTGGTGATCATTGGTTCAGAAACTAAAATTTTGAAATTATTTGAGAAAAGGTGACTTTTTCAATGTGTTAAGCTACAATTTAAGAATCGGTGACGTCACAAGTTCCGTAAAGTGAAAATTAAATAAAAAAAATTGGTGACTGTTTCAAAAAAGAAAATAACCGTGACATACGCATTTTTGCATGTAGGCTACCTTTAAACATGGTCGTCAACTCACTTTTGACAAAAAAATGGAAGACTAGCTCCCGCGATTGTTTCAGTCTACAGTCGTTTTCAACGACGGACTGGTCACTGAGGTTTACGTTTTTAAACCTTATGCAACGCTCTAATTACTACGTGGTTGTCGCAATAAGTGCCGAGTTCCTGTCAATAGAATAATTATCGCGAAGAAATTTTTCGCCCACGTGAGTTCAACAGTGGATTAATTACTTGAACTGAGGATCAGTCATCCAGTTTGCTGTGTTCCATTAGCTGAGGGAAATCAATTTTCTAAATTCACTGCCTCTATATAATATATGTTTTAAAAACCGCCCTTTAACATTTTAAATATCTTTTTAGAAAGTGTCCATTTCAACTATGCGGGCTTCATACTGCGAAAACTTAAGTTAAACTTTCATTGAATGCAGTCAAAAATAACACAGAATTATGAAGTACATGTACTGTTTTTCTAGAGAATTATATCAACAAAATGGTTTCTGCTCCAATTTTCTCGAATTTGAGATATTTTTTATCATGCCAGCATCGATAAACATCGTTTTTAAAAACTTTCTCGACCCCTCATTGTTTTCCTTTTGTCCCGGTTTTATCACTCAGCGTATGGTGACTACTAAAAAGCCTGAATGGGTGTTGTGGAGGTCCGCGGGGTGTTGTGGGGTTTCGGGGGCGTGTTTTGGGTTTGCGGGGGGTTGTGTCCCCTATACGGCTCCATAGTCTAATTCCATGAATCATTCACGCAAAGTGAGAAACCTCTGCCCTATACAGCATCTGATAAAACATATAGTCATCATTAGTTCTAAAGTGAATTCTTTCAACGAATAGGATGTAATAACACCCGGTTTTATTGGATGAGATTTGACGAGTTCTATGATTTTTTAAAATCGAATCCAATAAAAGGTTTATTTAACTTTTATATCACAAAGCCTGTATTGCCCATTTGCGAAACATGTGGAGTTTTGAGAACTCGATTGAGCACTGTGTAATAACGCTTTGCTGTTACTAAACTAGTTTTACTACATCGAAAGTGAGAAGGGTGGTTCTGTGATAAAAAACGTTTATTACATAGGTTGTGGGATAAAACTAGAATTTGATAATACTAAAGTTAACACAATGTACCATAATATCAATACTTTAGTTTGGCAAGCTGTTTCAGTCGACAAATTGGCCGCAGTTTGCAATTTTAATTTTTCAAGTTCCATTTTCACGACTTTTAACTTAAAAGTAATTAACACGCAGTGAAAAATAGGCATTAATCAGTAAAATTATATAATGTCTCCCGTCTATCGTGTAATTAAGGCGGCACATACGTACGCACGCGTAGTTATCACCGGGACTACTGAATTTGTCGCGTACACTGACCACGCGAAACACGGAAAATGACGTCATAAATTGCCGTGAGTGACGCTAAACATCATGGAGGTGATCTCATAATGACAGTTGCTGATTTGTTACAAATTGGCGTTATGAGAACAACCACACGAGGGGGTCCGCAGCTAAATACTGACTTATGCAAAGAAATGTTCCCAACCGGATTTTCCTTACAACATTTCAGAAAGTTGTTTTTTTCACGCTTTTGTTCAGTGTTTGAAAATTGTTTATATTGATTTCATGGTTTGCAATCGTGGGTTCAAGTCACTAAGACCTTATCATAGACGAACTAAACACATCGTTGGCACAATTGCATATGAATAAACCATCTTTAATCTCTTTAAGACCACTCAAACGGTGTTTAGTTCGTTGTCTGAGCTAAGACTGCTTGCAACTACACGGTCATTGTGACTTCGATAATCTTCACTGTGCATGTTTTGGCGGTTGTGGACCAATAAAACAACTGAACGGGAAAGCGACCACACTTTATAAAATTTTGAAAGTGAGCAACATCCGATTTCCATTTTCTTAGAAACCATATCAGCACGAAACTTCAAAAATTGGAAATCAGGGTTTCCGGTTCTTCACGTAATGATGACTGACCCTCGATGGCTAGCTAAAATTTATTCACACGACTATGAACTTGACTCAAACACAAAATCAATAAATACAGTGTATTAACCCTGCTTCGACCGATCATCTACCTCATTTTTTACAATAGTACAAAACAACAACAGTTATTTGTTGTTTATCTTCGGAAAAAAACAGGAAGAGCTTGCCCATGTTAAATATAATGGACTGGTGACAGCGTCTCGCCACAGTGATTAGACAGATCTAATATTGCCTTGCGCCTGCGCAATAAGCCCTGTGACGTCAGTGTATATTTGCGATGCCTCATTATCGCGTCTATTTTTGGTAAGTGCGGAGCTAAAAATAAAGACCGCGTTATTTTCGGCTTCACTATAGTAGCTAACTCGGGTTAATGGCTTAACGATACACGATTTGGATATACCTAATTTTGTTTTCCCTTGTTTTAGGGTATGTCGTAGTATGCAGTGGAAGAGTTGTGTGGTTATAAGATTTATAAAGTTAAAACCGCAATGTGCGGTAATACATAACTTGTGCCCGGCAAACTACAACTCAATACATTCCCACATCCGTTTTGTGACTTATTGCCAGGAAAATAACATCATGTTACGGGGAGTTCAAAATATTAATAGTTATTGATTTTGGAATCTTCTTAAAAAATGAGGTCAACCAGATGCGTTCAGTTTTCCATGAACTAAAAAATAGATCAAAGAGGCATTGAGTAAAATTTATGTGTTAATTGAGGATAGCCGTATCATTGATGTTGTCGCACGTGCACGCCCCTTGCACATGCCACACCTTACCTTAACCCACCTCGACTTTTACCGACTATTCCCGCGCTTCGCGCGCTCTTGCACACCTCGTCACTTTGAGTCACCTCGACTGTTCCAGTGCTTTGCGGAAAGACACACACACACACACACACACACGCAGACAGACGGACAGACATTTTCATACTTATATATTAGATTCTCAAATGTTTTTCTTTTACTCACTGAAAAATGTCCAGTTTACTGGAGTAAGGTTAAAGGCATCAAAAGTTGTCGAATCAACTTTTAAAAACGCAAAAAATAAAAAAAACAGAATTTATGAGTAGTGATTTTATTAACTTAGCGGGCGCGGGTAGACCATTTGCAGAGAGTCGCTGAAATCCCGTGGCTGAAATGCACGGGTAGAATCACGGCCTTGACGCTTTATTCCGCAGCGCGAAGGGTCTGCTCTGCACCCGGCTAACAAATACGACAGTCGAGTGTCAATAACACCCAGAGTAGTGAACCCGACTGGAATTGTGTAATCGATTATAAAACGCGGTTCAAAACACCTTGGCCATTTATATTAGCTACCGGAATGCTAATAACACATTACCTTATTAATTCGAATGCCAATAACCTGTGCGATATTTAATTTTGCGAAATGCGTTCAATCCCTGCAGATAGTGCGCCGCGGATTTAATGTCAGGTGTTTGACGTCTATCGGTTTATCATGTCCAAATGATTGGCTTAAAACACCTTTTCACCAGTTAAGATAAATAAAATCACAGTCACATAGTTTTCAAATGAGTGATGATTCTTACGGGTGTACAAAGCAGTGATGAATCAAAATTGGCGCGCGTTATGTTGTTCTTTTAATCATCCTCAGTCGATAGCTCATTTCATCATAATAAATCATCATTTTTTCTAAGACGCCAGTTATTGACTACAAATGAATTTGCGATACATTTCGGTATTTTCTTAAAGTTTGCACTGTTTAAGGGACACAGTCGTCGACCCTGGCGCCTGGCACTATTTGAAAAATCAGTTATTACGATGTCGATGAACGGCGCCTCGGGGTTATCAGGATTGAAACAACCGTACTATACGGTAAACAGAAATCGATGTCAACAGACTGCCAATGACGTCATTATGTACGTTCTCAGTTACTCAGCGGCGATAAAAAAAGGCGTTCAGCATTTAATGTGAAAATACTGAAAGTTTGGCCACGGCGAGCAACTCGGCTATTTCGTTGCATTCTTTAAAAATCCGGAACATGTAATCCTGGGATTCGCAAGTTTTCTGGCGTTTTCCGATAGCAATTGCCTACTCTATGGATATTTTTCAGCCGCTCGCGTGAATGAGAAATCACCCAGTCAGGAAATTCGTTTTTATATATATTTTCATATCTATTATAAAAAAAGGCCATGTCTGCAAAGTCCAAACATTTTTTACAGATCATTTGATCGATGATGTGAATACAATTAAGGCGGTATATTTGCCGCTCTTAAAATATAATTCAGCCTCGATCGCGGTGGGCATTTTTCAAGAGTCTCCAATAATCAGTGACTGTTCGACTGGATTTTAAAGAAGTTATATTCTTTCTTTACGCCGTAAATAAAGTATGTTGTGCACTCAAATATGTTAACCAACACTGAATCACCATCGACCAATGTAACCTGGTAACGGCTTTCCAATTTTATACCTGTTCTGCGAATGTACTACACTGATAATAGTACAGTTGTGACATCCCACTGCCGGGGTCACCTGTGTGTTATTTTACAACAAAATACAACACTTAACAACAAGTGTACTTTGTGTATTCCAAATACAACGCCTCCCCAGCCCAGACAAGTTTCCATTTAAATTCATCGCACAACAAAGGACAGGTATCATTGAGGTATGTCGTAAATAAATATTTTCGCCCGTTGCTAAGGTGGAGTTTCCCGGGCTAGGTCATGGCCTCGGCGTTGCTAGGAAGGGTATTTAACGGTAGCCGTTTATCAACGTCATCGATGAAATCACCCGTGATGTAGCCTGATTACTAATAAAAAGAGAGCAGGGCAGTACAATTATATTTCAACATCGAGATTACACTAGAAATGATGATGATGCCATGCTTTCACAACCAACTTGTTCATCGGTGATATTTTTAAATATTCCATTGATAAATTGAAATGACAAACATTTGATGATCTGTTTTGAAAGGAGCAATGATTGGCAGTTCATTTCTCGCTATGCGTCCACAACTAACATCAAAATCGTACCAAAAAATCACGGTTCATCGCGCAATATCTTTTTTGATAATAGATATCCCCGCAGTGTACAACAGGGATATAAATCGCTAAAGTCATCAACAAGACAAGCATAGTTCAGTGATCAATCAATAAGCCTATAATTTCACCCAAACTTGTATATGAAGGTCATATTTCTCAGAAGGAAACAATTGAGTCAAGTCGTTAATTTGATAAATCACCAGTTGTGTTTCTTGTTAAGCCCGATCATTCTTTTTGTTAAGTTTGTGCAATGAGCTTGATAATAGACAAGCTCATTGGTTTGTGGAATATATTTGCCTGGGGAACGAGCCGCACATTTCAAAATTTGACACATTTTTATTGACCCAGAAGTATCCGGGTGTCCTTTAAGTTCACTTATTCAAGGAAACTCCTATCTTATCACGATGATGAAATTTTATTTCGTTAATTTTAGGTCAGGACTAAATTTATCTGATAAATGAAGTAATCG
>JAOXYC010243122.1:0-15985 GCA_028565715.1 Phoronis pallida
GTTTTTCAAATGAGGTCTGAGCACACAGAAGACCTATGCACTAGAACCGCCCACATGACTACACATAGAAATGAATCGTATTGATACATGTATGTAAATGGTACATGCGGTTCATACGATACCACCACTGAGATGTATTGTATATAGACATGTGTTTGGAACGCGTGGTAAAACGTGACGGGTAAACGTGCGGGTTTTCTAAAGAATGGACTAGAAATTCACGATCACCCCCGTAGTACTCACTTTCTTGGCGTAAACCGTCAATAGCATTTAGTAGTTCCTCTTTATTAGGATGAGTATCTAGTCCCCAGCGGAGGATTACTTTGGTTGAGAAACTGATCACACCTATTCGCACTTTGGCTGGGTCTATTTTGAATTCGTCCGCCATTGAGTGAACAAAATTAACCTGCGCCTCAAAGTGTTTGTACCAAATACTGCGAGATTCGTCGAGAATGAAAAGAATATCAGCTGGTTTGCCTGGGCATTCTGCAAAAAGACGTAAAAGCAGGTTGATAGATTTTCAACCAATATTTAATCAACTATTATTGGATAAAGGGGACAACACCACGAGGCGGCTGAAGACTATGTTATGCACACGCAACGTGAGTGCTTGAGTAAAGAAATTCGAATATGGAAAATTTAGAACTTTCATTCTAGTGGTTTCAAATAAGTTGTATTATTTAAAAAATAAATCATATGTTATTAGAGCAATTATCGCTAAAAACTCAGAAATTAAATGGCGCTATAGATCATCTCCTTTCAAAACAACTGAATGTTTTATGAAGATCGTCAGCCAGCTTTTAAAACAGCGCTCGGTTTGCGGATACTGTCACATTGGGTTATTTAATCTCTATCTTTTTTTGATTGAATGTGAACGTATTTTGAGAAGAAAAACCTGTATTCCGTATAAAACTCACTTTTTACCATTAGACCATACACTCGCGCCACCTAAAATAGAAAAATATCTGAGAACTGAGGGGAACCAATACAGTCTTGTTTTGACAAATAATATGGTAAAAAAAGACCTACCGTACTGACGCACATTTCTAAAGGCGTATGTGCATATGTGTACGGCGACTATATAACTTATAGGGTAACTTATGCGCACGCGCCTATGATGCGATCAATTTGATCAGACAAAAATCGCAAAAATCCCTGATGGCCCGAATTCAGGCACCGCCTACATGTACTTAAACTATGAACGTGAATTGCACCTACATGTATGGGTGAAACTTATGCGGAGGTGCCTATATATGCGACCCATTAACTTCAGAAACAAATCGCAAAAATTGGGCCTTGTGATTAGGACGCATGCTCCTAGATGTGCGCCATGACGGTAACTGGGTGTTCTTACACATAACTCGCGTTAAGTCGAGTTTACTTTACAAAATAATCTTTTTCAATCGAAAATAGCTTTCCGAATCTGGCATCAAAATGAAAAATGAAGATGATGTCTTCAAAGAGAACTCCAAATTTAATTCATCAACAGGCCTTAACTTTTCCCGCCAAGTCTAGACGGTTTTTAAAAAGTCGTCGTTGAAAGTTTGTAAAGAAGTTACAATAATCAGGATTTATGTAAAGTATAAAAATCTTACCGCAATGAAACTAAGTAAAAAGATCAACCGTGTGTCCATATTGAACGTCTGTGTGTTATCTGAAAACAAACATTTTAAAAACATTACATTTAATTTATAATCATAGTAATAAAAAGGCCGATCGCCAACGTTAAAACAATAAAATACATTAAAATTTCACTCTTACGCTGACGTGTGATAAAAACGATGTAAAATCCAAAGCTTTCGAATGTGTATTCTTCTTCAATGGCGTTACAATTTACAATGAACAGAAAATGCACTCACATTAGTCAGAACAGTACAGAACAATAACAACATTAACCAATAATATGATGATTAAGAAACGAGGCAAAATTAATGAAGTAGCAAACTAATAATCAGGTTTCTGAAAAAAGTCAATTGCAAAATTGGCTGTTTGATCCAAAAAAGCTAAATAAATGCTATTATTATTATTATTATTATTATTATTTTTATTAGTTTATGGAATGTATTTAAAAAATGCCTAAGCACGATTACGCCATAATAGCATCCGATACACATATTAATTGTCTGTTTGTGATGAATATCTATAAAGTAACTCGTTTTAAAAATTTCTTTTTTCGTATGTAGGCACATCATTTACAAGGTCGATTTTCAATAACATTTTTTTAACCATAAATTGCTCCCATGAACTTTTGTCATCAGGTTTTGATATAATAACTTACTTACTCAAATACAGATGCACGGTGACAAGTAAATTACCTTTGATTAATGACAAGATCAAATAGAGAAAAACTGAAATTATGCCGCGTAGGCGACATTTTTGATGTTTGTCAGTTTAGTAATTCAAAAACCCCATTGATTGCATTATTATTCAATATCAGCGGTCATTGCAAGGCCAATAGGGGAAAACAATTTTCTGGTTCAAAGCTTGTTATTGTTAATTAGCGTTTGGTTAACTTTGGTCCCAGGCCATATGCTTCGAAATGCGTCGACATGCTTGAAAAACTTCTGTCCTTCAATTCTCTTTTCAGCTTATATTAAGATATGCACGTTGTATAAAATAACCAGTAATTTGCAGCTTATTCTGTAGAAACCCATCGCGCATGCCTCTCTCTTTATTGCAGAACGTTCGTTTTTTTATACATAACATGTTTGAATAAATTAAAAGAAGTCTGTGTCGACCTATTAATATTAATTAGTGTTGTTTGTCTCCTTGTAAAACTAATTTGGTTGGTAGACGCATAAAGTACGCATTACTGAGAAATATAGCAGTTAACACAATACGCGAATGGCAGTACTTCGTCATTTTATGCTAAATAATGTCTTTTGGCGTCAGTTTTGGGAATCGTTTATAAAGACTGATTTCTGTCGAGTTATTCACTTTTGAAAACATGAAATTCTGCTTGAATACCAGTATGAACTTAAAACCACTCAAAATTGACGAAGATGGTTGTACCCGTCGAAACATGCCACGCTTGAAAACAGTTGTTATTTATTTTCAACTTTTATTATCACTTGTTAGCAACAGACCCTTTGGAAGGATTATTTTGATCTTACTCAAAATAGTGTAAATTTAATACTTGCATGGTGCAAAACAGGGTTTATGAAAAGAGGCGCGCTTTAGACGATCTTTCAAATCAACAAAGCATTACTGACCATAATTTATTTGTTAAATAATCATTCAACAGTGAGCGCAACTTGCCAAAACGAAGTGCCCATGGAAAATAATGCACAATAAAGGGAAAAAGGAGGTACTCCATGTTTCAATATCTTTTTTTTAAATAGCATTTTGTAAATAAGGACGTGATAAAAATCTGAACTTTGACAAAAATCAAGATAACTCCAAAAATTGGTGCTCAAAATATTGAACCTTAAAATCTGTTGGTTGTTGATTTTCGACTCATTCAAAATTGTAGCTATTTTTTTCACCAATTGGTAACAACGAGCTCGTTGAAATGTGAAAAAATATGTTTAAAATGAAACTTACAAAGAATAACAAAAAATGCTTTGAGCATTTTTTTTCTTTTTTATTGTCTTACATAGGCCTACATCTCCGTACCGACAAAGAACTATTTCTATTGAATCATGGAAATTCTACTTTTGCGCATTATTTTGCATTATTTTTTTGCATAATCTCACTAATTCACATATGCCTTAATTGCATTCACTTATTATAACACAGAATATTTAAAGTTGTTGATCCTACCTGTCGGACTCTGCAACGGTTGACTGTCCTCTGCTCTAACTTGTCAAATGTATTCTCACTAATCCCGCGTGCATCCCTTTATAAACACGGCCGTCTCTCATCAATTACAATTAACCCGTCAATGTATGGAATCCAGTAATATAATAATTATTTGACACGGCCCTTGATGGCAATTTGCTCTGATGGAATGTTACATCCATCAGGACTTGTGGACGTTGAACTTAAAAGTTGGAGAAGGCGCCGACTAAAAGTGCACAACCGTGGCCGATCAAGAATTTGGGGTCATTCAAAAATGTGCATTGCGATTACGTGGCCGATTTTTGTAGGAAACCAGTATGCATGATCGTGTTACGGAGCGTGTTCATCTTAGGTTCAAGACAAGGTTTCACCAAAAGTAACAAGATACCCGGAGTATGACGGGCATTAAATGGTCGCCATGAGTACATGGTTTCGAAGACATAGAGATCCATCATTGTTTCAGATACTACTTGCAATTGCTATGATCCCCCATTATTTATACGTGCCATTACCTACCTGAACCCAACCACAATCTCACCCGTAATCCAGAGACCCCAGAGAATCAAAGGCACAAAGATCAAAGATTGTTTCAGATACTACTGGAAATGGCTATGATTCACCTGAGAACGACCACAATCTCCAAAGTCCAGACACTTCAGAGAACTTCAGTGGCTCGAAGACACATAGATCTACCATTCTTCCAGTTATTACCAGACATGGCTATGGTCCAGTTGGGAACGACCACAATCCAGAGTCCAGAAACCTCCGAGAACTGCAATGCCTCGAAGACACAGAGATATACCATTCTTCCAAATACTACTAGACATGGCTATGGTCCAGTTGGGAACGACCACAATCCAGAGTGCAGAAACCTCCGAGAACTGCAATGCCTCCAAGACACAGAGATCTACCATTCTTCCAACTACTACTAAACATGGCTATGGTCCAGTTGGGAACGACCACAATCCAGAGTGCAGAAACCTCCGAGAACTACAATGCCTCGAAGACACAGAGATCTACCATTCTTCCAAATACTACTAGACATGGCTATGGTCCAGTTGGGAACGACCACAATCCAGAGTCCAGAAACCTCCGAGAATTGCAATGCCTCGAAGACACAGAGATCTACCATTCTTCCAAATACTACTAGACATGGCTATGGTCCAGTATGGAACGACCACAATCCAGAGTCCAGAAACCTCCGAGAATTGCAATGGCTCGAAGACATATAGATCTACCATTCTTCCAGTTATTACCAGACATGGCTATGGTCCAGTTGGGAACGACCACAATCCAGAGTCCAGAAACCTCCGAAAACTGCAATGCCTCGAAGACACAGAGATCTACTATTCTTTCAAATACTACTAGACATGGCTATGGTCCAGTTGGGAACGACCACAATCCAGAGTCCAGAAACCTCCGAGAACTGCAATGGCTCGAAGACACAGAGATCTACCATTCTTCCAAATACTACTAGACATGGCTATTGTCCAGTTGAGAAAAACCACAATCCGGAGTGCAGAAACCTCCGAGAATTGCAATGGCTCGAAGACATATAGATCTACCATTCTTCCAGTTATTACCAGACATGGCTATGGTCCAGTTGGGAACGACCACAATCCAGAGTCCAGAAACCTCCGAGAACTGCAATGGCTCGAAGACACAGAGATCTACCATTCTTCCTAATACTACTAGACATGGCTATGGTCCAGTTGAGAAAGACCACAATCCAGAGTCCAGAAACCTCCGAGAACTGCAATGACTCGAAGACACAGAGATCTACCGTCGTTTTAGATAGTACAAGCTGTGATCCAGTGATCAACTGAGAAGCCAACCACACTAAACGTGACACAGCCGAATCATCTAGCTCCTTACTTCATCACCATAATCTATGACGATCACTTCGTCATATGTTGTGTTGATGGAGCTCCCATTATCTGGAAAACAACTTCCAAAACACACAGCTGCTAATCTCCGCACAAACAATTGCACATCCAAATCTCAATCAGCAAATACAATAGATATAGAATAAGTCCTGAAATACCTGTAATCCGTGTGAAGAGATGGCTAACCATCAACTATAACCAGACTATTGCATTGACGAGAATTAGATACAACTGCTTGTGCGATACTTGTCCTAACCATAGAGACGCCATAAAGAAAAGTGTATTTGTTCTATCCGGATTTTTTCTGAGCTGTTGTCAAGATGTTACGACACGTAGCACTTGTCACCATAAAGAAATATGAGCTGATTGAGCAGTCCAACGAGTTTTTCAACTTGGAATAATTCTTATTTGTATTTGGCGGTGTTGTGTATTGTAACCGCTGGAGAAAAAAGAGATTACTTTTTGAGTGTTGACTCCGCCTATGTATTGTTAGAAAAACCGTTACTGCAGTGTTAAAAGCCACGAACCATCCGCTACCGGTATATGTGAATGCACGTGCATTGATAGTATAGTAACATTATTAATTTATCAAATTATTTTATCGGTTAGTAAGCAAGGGTAGTTGTGACTGAGATGTCAAAACGTACTTGAGCATTAATAAATGACAACACATTTTTGACAACATAATTTAGACAATATCATTTCTGTCTATAAGTAAATAAGATAAGGTCAACCAAGCTGAATGTCAGTTTACATTGGGTTTGCTACAAGGGTTTGCTAATAAAGTAATTCCCATCTAAGGGACCTAAGCCCCAAGGGACCTATGCCCCAAGGGACCTAATGTAAACTACATACGTACGCTGTGCGGCTAAAGGGCCGCCGTGTTGTTGTCGACATTAAAGTTGAAAAGGACGTACCACGCTGTTTCAACGTTATATTTTTTATATTCAACTCACGTATGAGTTTTAATTGACTTCATCAAAATTGCTTCAGAAAGTGTTTAATGTAGCTCATTACACCCTTGACATAGTGACACTAAATAGCCTATAGCCTACGCCACTTCGTAATTACACGTTTAAGTGCAAAACTTGGGGGAATGTGCGTAAAAAATGACAAAGTGGGAACAGTATAATTCTAACGAATTGTACTTTTATGGAACTTGCGCGGACGAGTTTGCGGAGTAAATTAAATCCTTGATTGCCGGTTTTTAAACGACCACCTGTTTTATCACTTAAAAGTTGTAATTCAAGCGAAACAATTTATTTTTTAGCTAAATGACATAGCAGCATATGAAAACATACAATAACCCTGTTGGAGACAATTTCCCTACATTCCTTACAGAAAGACTCGCCCGCACTAAGAAACTGTAAAAAGACTGATAACTTCAACAACTGAAGATTGGGTGACCACGTCACCGATGATGTCTTATCAAGGAAAACGTCAACTCAGAGATCATAACGTTCTACTAACTCACAAGATGTACGGTTCTCAATATTCGATATTTTTCCATTGATAAATTTTGATCAAGTCTCCTTGATCCTGTATTTTGCAAAGCACGATAAACATAAAAGAACATTAAAAAAATACTAAAATATATTTGGACATGAAAAAACAGTGTCGTTCTTGTAACCAGCACGTTAGATCAGACAAAATCCGTGGACCTTCGTTAAAGTTCGATTCTGTTTTCTGCAATTTTCAAACGAATCAAAGGATTGATTGATCTGAACGTTATCAACTCGAGAGTTCAATCTCGTGTATTATATCATTTTCTGGCGTTTATTAAAATCTATCGGTACTTATTCAAAATTGACGAATACCAGAAAAGTCCATTATAAAATGTTCCGTGTCGTAAAGTGGATATCTAACGTTCGCCAGTCCCGCAGAGTGATTAAATTTACTTCTTCACTAATTACATTAGCGTTTACCACAAACATTGCATTAGTAAATCGACATCGCACTAGTTTATCAATGTCAAAATATACACGATTTAGACAAAAATTATCAGAAATAAATGAAATTAGATTACGTGCTATCAGAGAATTAGATTAGAACAAGGACAGATGACATATTGCTTTATTGAGGACAAAATTCGGACAGACGCAGAAAGGAAAGTGCGTTGAGTATTTTCATTTAATTGTATTAAATTTGTTATCATTTGTCAGTCAAAAAGATTAGATTTACAACTTACTTTCAACAGCCCATCCCATTATTCTTCGTCAAAATGACTGTGTTTTCAACAGAAGGCACTTATAGTTGATTTATTTTCCTAAAATATCGCTAAAGATTTTATTTCTTGATACTTTATGAACTTTGATCTAATCTTTTCAACCATAACTTGCCCAAATTTAATTTTATAATAATAATAATAATAATAAAGTTTATTTATATAACGCAAAATTACAATTACTTTCAATGCGTTTTACAGTTAATTTAGGTAAAATAAATAAAAATACATCAATACAGAACCAGCTGATAATACATTAAAATACGTAATAAATAACATAAAAAGGCACCATGCTGGTTAAAAGAACCACTTAACATTTCCTAAACAAGAAAGTTTTCAGTTTTGACTTGAATGCTATGAAATTCTCCACTCGCAACAACATGCCAAGACTGTTCCAAAGTTTGGCAACGGAGACACTGAAAAGTTGATTGCCATAGCTTGTGGACTTGGGAAGATGCACCCGGATGCGATTTGGGTCGGCAGACGATCGCAACTGTCTGGATGGTTTGTAGGGTGTAACCAGTGATTGGATGTAGGATGGAGCTGTCTCTGAGTGAATAACTCAGACATTGCAAAAAAAATAGGTGTAAAGTCAAAACGATTTATGGTCCAGGTGTCATCCATGCTGCTTCCGCCCTGCGTACCGACCAAATGATAATTGGACATTGTATTGTGCTGTTAGCAGAGCGTCATTTCTCACATGATATTATCGAAAATAACACACTCTGACGGATCACTGTATTCATACGCCCTCAACAAAGTCTCGTTTTTTCTTCGACAACGCGTCGTCACTGTTTTATGTGAGAAAAAGAACAATATACTCGTCGTCATTGAATAATAAATTTCTCAAAACTCGTCAAAATCCTCGCCAAAGGCTCGGATTTTTTACTCATTTTGAGAAATGTATTATTCAATGACACTAGTTAATTATCCTCTATATCTCACATGATAGGCCTATGTTCGTATCTCTCACCATCTGTTGTTATTTTCGATAATACACGGTGCAATATACACGCTGGCATACTTCATCAATAATGTGCTCTCAGCGTTGCGTTATAAAAAAGCGTTGAATGCACGGAAATGATCAACTATGGAAATTTAAGAATTCGTCACTGAGTCAGTCTTATCTGCAAATTGCAATATATGCCCGACACGTTGCATTATCACCGATTTTGAAGTTATTTCTCAGGGCCAATTTTGAGGTATCAAGGAAAACTTCCATGGCTGAGTAATAATGCTGGATATTTGCTTTATACTTGAATTCATCATAAAAAACGGTAAATAAAATGAACTGAATAAAATGCTCATTTTTTTTCTAATTAGGAATGTAATAAAATAATAACTTAATAATGTGTTTTTTAGCTAGGCAGTTTAAAATATTATCATGAGCTAGGTACTTCTAATATGCATTTAAAAACATTATTGAGAATTGAATTGAATAATTGGGAAATTCGTCGTAAGACCTGTCCTCACTCTGCTGCAGCGCAGAGGTTTCAATGTGACCTGCATAATTTCGTGAGGGTGTCAGTCAGCCCGGCTAGCTCAGTTCGGTAGAGCATGAGACTCTTAATCTCAGGGTCGTGGGTTCGAGCCCCACGTTGGGCGACAAATTTTCTTTTTCAATGAGATCTACTTCACCGATGTTTTTCAAATATTTTATCTAATAATTTATGTTTCCAGTTATATGGCTTTATTTATTTCAATCGTGTGACTTTCTTCAACTTTATATCAAGTGAAAATTGTCAGTTCAGCCCCTTGCTATGAATTGATTGAATATTTTCATTCGTCTAAATATCCCGTAACACCTTCGCTTATTCCAGAACCCTATAATCCTTACAGCCCGTCTAATTCCGCTTAAATATCTACAATGGCACAGGAGAAAACTAGTATCAACGGTTTCGTATTTGAGTTATTTATTTTAGTTTTTTCAAAGATGAACGAAATATGCACGAACGGTTTTTGATTTAGAATCGACCTTTCATGGCGGGACCATGACACTTGATGATATTTGTCAACCCAAATTGAATTGTAGATAAAAACGCTGTATACGACGAGATCCGGTATAATAAATATATTTGATCGACTAAAACCCAAACAGTTTCGCCACATTGGCTTGATCACTGGGCAATGAACAATATTACCAAGAGTGAAGACACTTCACTCTTGGTAATATTGTTCATTCAGCGTTTTTATCTACTTTCATTATGTTTCCGGTAACGGCTAATACTAATTTTAATCAAATTGAATTGAATTATTCGAAAAACCGTCCACAATCCCCGCAGATCAGGTGTTTGATGTAACCTGCATAATTGCGTCGGGGTATCAGTCAGCCCGGCTAGCTCAGTTCGGTAGAGCATGAGACTCTTAATCTCAGGGTCGTGGGTTCGAGCCCCACGTTGGGCGACCAATTTTCTTTTACCTTGATCTGCTTCACGGAGGCCACGCAACTTTTCGCAATGAATTGAATCTTGAATTTCAGCTGAACACGCCTTATACCTTCGCTTCTTCGTTCCGGCGTTATAAATACATAAATAAAATGTTTACAAACTTGTGAAATCTAGTATCAATTTTGAATTCACGATTATTTCACTCTTTTGTTTTAACAGCCGGTTGGGTTTTCTATTTGAAACACATCTTCCTTTTATACTGGAACCCGTCTTTTTTTAATCATTTTATCTTCTAGTTATTATGTTTCAGGTAATGGCTTTACTTATTATAACCGTTTGACTTTCCAGAAACTTATCATCCACACGGCCCATCTCAAATTCAATGGATATCGACAATGCACACGAGAACTGAATTAAGTTCGACGGTTTCCCATTTTAGTAATACTGCTTTCAAAGATGAAAGAAATAAAATAGTAACTAACGGTTTTTGATTTAGAAATGTCCTTTCATGGCGGAACAATGACAAATTTAACAATTCACTGATTTCAGGCAAATCAAAAGAATGTCGTCAGTATTCCTATTTTTGACATCATAATTTAAACAAATTACTTGATAATTGAATTCGAAAAACCGTCGTTGAAAGACCACAATCCCGCAGAACAGGGGTTTCATGTAACCGGCATAATTGCGTCGGGGTGTCAGTCAGCCCGGCTAGCTCAGTTCGGTAGAGCATGAGACTCTTAATCTCAGGGTCGTTGGTTCGAGCCCCACGTTGGGCGACGAGTTTTCTTTTACCTTGATCTGTTTCACGGATGCCACGCAACTTTTCTCTATGAATTGATTCTTTCCATTTGTCTGAACACACTGTATACCCTCACTTCTTCCGGAAATATCCAGAAGGCCAAATTAACTCTCAAAGAACAGCAAATCAAGAACAACTGTAGATCGCGGAATCCAGAATCCTGCTGAGGAACTCGCATTCCCACACCGCCAACTTTGCATCGAACTCTGCTGTGATCAAGAAGATGTAATCAATTATAGAGAACGAGAATCCAAATTAAATTGTGTTTTTGATAAATGGCAAAATAAGGTTTGGCAACGTAAGGAGACCGAATTGTGTAAAAGAAACAAATGAAACGCCGAATCCAATAGTCGATAATTTTACATTTGTAAGTAGCGATGTACATGTATGACTTTAAGAGGAGGTTGGAAAACTTCCAGAAAGTTATCATCCACACGGCCCATCTCAAATTCAACGGATATCGACAATGGCGGGACCATGACAAATTTGTCAATTCACTGATTTCAGCCAAATCAAAAGAATGTCGTCAGTATTCCTATTTTTGACATCATAATTTAAACTAATTACTTGATAATTGACTTCGAAAAACCGTCGTTGTAAGACCACAATCCCCGCAGAACGGGGGTTGCACCGGGGGGATGCATGTAACCGGCATAGTTGCGTTGGGGGTGTCAGTCAGCCCGGCTAGCTCGGTTCGGTAGAGCATGAGACTCTTAATCTCAGGGTCGTGGGTTTGAGCCCCAAGTTGGGCGATAAATTTTCTTTTACCTTGATCTGCTTCACGGATGCCACGCAACTTTTCGCAATGAATTGAATCTTTCCATTTCTCTGAGCACACTGTATACCCTCGCTTCTTCTGGAAATATCCAGAAGGCCAAATTAACTCTCAAAGAACAGCAAATCAAGAACAATTATAGATCGCGGAATCCAGAATCCTGCTGAGGAACTCGCATTCCCACACCGCCAACTTTGCATCGAACTCTGCTGTGATCAAGAAGATGTAATCAATTATAGAGAACGAGAATCCAAATTAAATTGTGTTTTTGATAAATGGCAAAATAAGGTTTGGCAACGTAAGGAGACCGAATTGTGTAGAAGAAACAAATGAAACGCCGAATCCAATAGTCGATAATTTTACATTTCTAAGTAGCGATGTATGACTTTAAGAGGAGGTTGAAAAACTTCTAGAAACTTATCATCCACACGGCCCATCTCAAATTCAATGGATATCGACAATGGCGGGACCATGACAAATTTGTCAATTCACTGATTTCAGGCAAATCAAAAGAATTTCGTCAGTATTCCAATTTTTGACATCCTAATTTAAACTAATTACTTGATAATTGAATTCGAAGACCGTCGTTGTAAGACCACAATCCACGCAGAACGGGGGTTGCATGTAACCGGCATAGTTGCGTTGGGGTGTCAGTCAGCCCGGCTAGCTCAGTTCGGTAGAGCATGAGACTCTTAATCTCAGGGTCGTGGGTTCGAGCCCCACGTTGGGCGACAAGTTTTCTTTTGCCTTGTTCTGCTTCACGGATGCCACGCAACTTTTTGCAATGAATTGAATCCTGAATTTCAGCTGAACACACCTTATACCTTCGCTTCTTCCGGCGTTATAAATACATGAATAAAATGTTTACAAACTTGTGAAATCTACACGGAGTCAATTTTGAAATCACACTAATTTCACTCTTTTGTTTTAACAGCCGAAACGGTTTGGGTTTTTATTTGAAACGTATCTACCTTTTATAATGGAACCCGCCTTTTTTAATCATTTTATCTAGTTATTATGTTTCCGGTAATGGCTTTTAATTTATTGTAACTGTTTGACTTTCCAGAAACTTATCATCCACGCGGAAACAGTGTATTATTTTAAATGGATTTTCCTCATCAAAATGGCATGTCTTTTTTAGCTCTCAATGGGCTGAACTGTTCATAAGCCCCACCTCACCCCAGACCCTGAGCGAGGATACCTATATTAATATAGGTATCCCCGCTCTCTCCTGGGCGAGGATACCTATATTAATATAGGTATCCTCGCTCAGGGTCTGGGGTGGGGTAGGGCTTGTGAACAGTTCAGCCTATCCAGATCTAAAATAGACATGCCATTTTGATGAGAAAAATCCATTTAAAATAATACGCTGTTTACTACTTTCAAAGATGAAAGAAATAAAATAGTAACTAACGGTTTTTGATTTAGAAATGTCCTTTCGTGGCGGAACCATGACAAATTTGTCAATTCACTGATTTCAGGCAAAACAAAAGAATGTAGTCAGTATTCCTATTTTTGACATCCTAATTTAAACTAATTACTTGATAACTGAATTCGAAAAACCGTCGTTGTAAGACCACAATACCTGCAGAACAGGGGTTTCATGTAACCGGCATCATAATTGCGTCGCGGTGTCAGTCAGCCCGGCTAGCTCAGTTCGGTAGAGCATGAGACTCTTAATCTCAGGGTCGTGGGTTCGAGCCCCACGTTGGGCGACAAATTTTCTTTTACCTTGATCTGCTTCACGGATGCCACGCAACTTTTCGCAATGGAGTTGAATCTTGAATTTCAGCTGAACACACCTTATACCTTCGCTTCTTCCGGCGTTATAAATACATAAATAAAATGTTTACAATCTTGTGAAATCTACACGGAGTCAATTTTGAAATCACGCTAATTTCACTCTTTTGTTTGACCAGCCGAAACCGTTTGGGTTTTTATTTGAAACACATCTTCCTTTAATACTGGAACCCGTCTTTTTAATCATTTTATCTAGTTATTATGTTTCCGGTAATGGCTTTATTTATTTAACCGTTTGACTTTCCAGAAACTTATCAGCCACACGGCCAATCTCAAATTCAATGGATATCGACAATGCACACGAGAACTGAATAAAGTTCGACGAACTGCATGATGGTGTCAGTCAGCCCGGCTAGCTCAGTTCGGTAGAGCATGAGACTCTTAATCTCAGGGTCGTGGGTTCGAGCCCCACGTTGGGCGACCATTTTTCTTTTACCTTGATCTGCTTCACGGATGCCACGCAACTTTTCGCAATGAATTGAATCTTGAATTTCAGCTGAACACACCTTATACCTTCGCTTCTTCCGGCGTTATAAATACATAAATAAAAATTTAATGTTTACAAACTTGTGAAATCTACAGTCAATTTTGAAATCACGCTAATTTCACTCTTTTGTTTTAACAGCCGAAACCGTTTGTGGTTTATTTGAAACATATTTTCCATTTATACTGGAACCCAGAGAAGCCATTGCCAGAGTTCAAGGTAAAAGAAAAATGGTCGCCCAACGTGGGGCTCGAACCCACGACCCTGAGATTAAGAGTCTCATGCTCTACCGAACTGAGCTAGCCGGGCTGACTGACACCCCGACGCAATTATGCCGGTTACATGAAACCCCTGTTCTGCGGAGATTGTGGTCTTACAACGACGGTTTTTCGAATTCAATTATCAAGTAATTTGTTACTACCACCTTACACCAGACCATGGGCTTCATTACATCGCAAACTGTCATCAAACTGGATTCCACCCCACGAATCGTGGTTAAATGTGTTTAAAACAGTATAACACACACTCTGGTTGACAAAAACACCAACATCACCGTTGTTGACCTAAAAAGAATCACCAACTTGCCTAGTGACTAAGTCAAGGATGAAGTCATCAAACCCAGACCACTGACTGAATCATACCTAGATGTAACTGCATGTGATGCACTCTATCTAGCCACAATGACAACTGAAGAGATGCCCAGCCAGAGTTGTCTTACTAACCAGAGCTAAGTATTTGTCTACATCATCTGTTTAGAGGAGAAGAACTACACTGATGGGTGCTTGTCCTCATAATGACGTTGAGCCCATTCTAAACAGTTCAACAGCTTATTAGCTATAAAAAAAATTGTTATTATGTTTCCGGTAATGGCTTTATGTATTGTAACCGTTTGACTTTCCAGAAACTTATCATCCACACGGCCAATCTCAAATTCAATGGATATCGACAATGCACACGAGAACTGAATTAAGTTCGACGGTTTCCCATTTAGGTTGAAAAACCTCATCAAATATGTCTATCATTACGTATCAGTAGTTTTTCCGGGATATATATCTTGTCTTTGGCTCATGAACAGCTTGCATTCCACGAGTAGTTTCTCTGGTTGAACAATTCACAATTTGGCAAAAAATATCTCTTAAACAAATGTTAACGTTTCGCTGCTAATTAATTGTATCGGTTACTGATATTTTTAGTAGTCTATCAGCTGTCTAATCGATTAATTAACTTGAGTGTAATAATGTTATAGTACTTGTGACTTTTACTATGTTCTGATTAGGATGACTTCTTGTTGAATCATCCAATTAAATACAAAAAATACTAGATACTGCAAGTAATGTTTCCTAATGAACATTGTTTTACATTCTAATGAAGTGAAATACCAACAATTGTTAGATAATGGCATTTTCAATTTAATCGATGTAACATACATCATCTATTACAATAAATACTAAGCATAAAAATACAACAAAATTTCTACAAATTGAATATTGAGCCGAATTCTCAATTGATTTCATATTACTTTTATTTCTTCTATGTACATATAGTTTTGATAAAAAAGTTATCAAATTGTTGTTGTTTTTCAATCACAAACACAAATAACGAATTTTGTAAACGTCTGGTGCAATAAACGCAAATAATTAGACTGTTGGCGCATATTGGTCTTAATTGCACGCGCTAATTCACCGGCAAATCCTCCCTTCTCATTTTAACATGTTACACTACCATCAGTTCATAATAGTCTCGATCACATTCCATTCCTTAAACCCATGGAAATGTCTTCTCACCACCAAACTCAAACATCGCTTTTGCCTCATAAATCCATCTCCCATAGACCACTGGACTAGTCT